>LPNX010571278.1:532934-544264 GCA_001517045.1 Pseudotsuga menziesii
CGGGAGCTCACTTATACAGCCCTTATTTGCTTGCATTTGGCTTTAGATTTTATTAGTGATTTCTCTGCGCACGATAGTTGGCCTAGGGTTTACGTAAATAGAGAGTCTTTTCTATTTTTTGAGTCATTGTGGATTCGGGTGTGGTTCCTCTCCGTTCTCGTCGTTTCGCAGGAATTTTGCCTTCTACTTCTCCTCCTCCTTTGGGAGAGAGACCTAGACAGTCCGGGTGGACTATTTCGCACATTGATGCACACACCATGGGAGACCATTTAGAAGGTATTTCTGAACGACCATCTCCCATTCATATAGACGATGGGGAGTTTACTCCTACTTACGATCCTTCACCCGATTTGGTTGAGTTAGGTCCTGTGATTTCTAAGATAGGAACCATGCATGATAGACCTACTCACTCTAGGGTTGATTCCCCATTGACGCGTTACCGGTATGGAATGCCGGAGGACGTCGAGACTCATTTTGAACCTGCCAGCACTAGCTATGGTAGTTATGGTATGTCTGGTTTTCCTACGCATGATTTGGCATTTCATGTCGAATCTGAATTTGAGCCTAACACTATGCCTAGGGGCACTCTCATTCCTTACCATACGGAGAGGTTTGGGAGCACCAGTCACATTGCACCTTCCATCCCAGTGGTGGAAGTTACATCACATATCCCTCCTAGGTCTAGGGTTAGTGATCCTATTAGGATACAAGATCCTAGACGAGTGATGATAGGGAACAACACATACATTATTACTTAGATTCCTTCATCCTCTGTCCCTAGTTCTTCAAATGTTGACCCTCCACCTTATTCATGTGGTCCTTCGAGTCGGCACATGGCTACGAGTCAGGTCCATGCTACGGTTACTAGACCGATTGTGTCTCAGGTTTACATACCACCCGTTGCTTTGGGAGGTTATGTTCATGCTTCTAGAGGTCATGTTACTACTTCCGGGGTGTATATCCCTACTTCTGGTATGTATATTCCTACTTCCGGAGCATATCTTCCTACCTATGGAGTGGCTCATGGGACATCACATGCGATGACTTATGGACCTTATCATGGGACGAAGTATGGACAGGGTTCTTCACCTTATGGGGGCAGGTATCAACAACCTGCTTAATCTCCTAATTAGGGCTTTGTAGCTCCTACTAGTCAAGGTCCACCACACTATGGTGCTTCCACGCTACCCTATATGGGTCATATGGGAGGAGGAACTATGGCCAAGGCCATGGTGGTAATCAGACCTATATGAATCAGCGAGCGGTCCATCGACCTCATCATCCTAGGCTCCATTTCCTCACGATGCTCAATCTTCCTGACTTGTCGAGATTGACGAACGATCTTGTAGCTCATGACCCAGCTTGGCCGACTGTCCCTACCAAGATTCCTTCAGACATACCTAAGTTCGAGGGCAAACCGGGAGAGGATCAAAGCGATCACGTTACTACGTTTCACCTATGGTGCTCTTCAAATTTCTTACATCAGGACTCAATCTGTTTGAGGCTATTTCAACGCACCCTTACAGGGCCTGCCATGAAATGGTATATAGAGTTACCTAGGGGAGCTTTCACTTTGTTCAACGACCTTGTGATGAATTTTCTTAACCACTTCTAGCTACCAGTGAGTTATGACGTTGGTACTGAAATCTTGTCGACATTTCGGCAAGATAAAGCCACGCATATCTCTGATCACATTCAAGAGTGGCGTAGACGGAAGAGGTTAATTAAAGCCTTTATACCGCCAGAGTTCCTCCTCGAGTGGTTCCTCAAGTCATTATTGCCGTATATAGCGAAGGATGTTTCTACATCCGGAGTGCAGAATGAGGAACAAGCGATTTTTAGGGCACAGGAACTGGACTTGATCTATGCTCAGTTCGGTTTGTTATATGAGATTATTCCCAATGCTCCGCATTCCAGTTTCGACCCCAAAGTCAAACCTGGACCACATGCCAATGGCATTGTGGGTTGTGCAAGTGTGAAACCTGTAGATTCGGTTGGAAAACAAGCTAGTCAATTGTCAATCAACCAATCTGCTTTGGTACAAGCTACGACTTCCTCAACCCGCCCAAATGGTGAGTGTACTTTCTGTGCAATCATCAGACCAGAAGGGTAACTAGCAGTCCGGACGAAATAGAAAAAAGGGTAAAAATAATCGTAAGGGTGGGAATAAGAATGAGAATGCTAATATTAATGACAAGAATGGCTGGAATCCTGGGGGGGACAAGCAAGCTAAATGTAAGGTTAATTTCCCTTGCAAGTTATGTAAGGAAGATCACCTCACTTACTTGTGCCCTCGTATTGAGGAAGCTTCAAGATTCTTGGCACAGGGCCCAGCTGTGCTAACTAACCCTTTACAACACAATCAAAATATGAACTCGAAGTCCCATGACTAGTCTGGTGGTGATCAAGATCCACCGGAGACTAGTGGTCGTGGTTGCATTAACATGGTCCATGCTGCGAAATTTGTGACCCGTGTGAAAGATTATGGTTCATCACAACCCAGCCCAGGCAAAGAGCCTAATCCACCAGGGTCCCCTTTGCATATTGAGAAACCTAAGGATAAACTTGAGACTACACCTCGCATTCCTAAGGGAGTCCTTAAGCGTTCAGGGCATAATCCAAATTCCTGAGCTGCCCAGAACTATTCAGTTGTCGAGGATTTGGGCCACACTCCTTGTGCGATGTCTGCATTGGAAGTGCTTCAGAGTTGTCCTTTGTAAAGGAAGGCGTTGCTTTCTACCCTTAGTGTGAACGATGATGATTCTTCCTCCGTGATCAAATTTGAAACTGCAGGACTTCAACCTTGCTTTCCCTACTATGTGTCTCTTTTGATTCACGTAGAATGTATTAATATAATCGTGAAGCGCACTATGATTGACGAGGGCGCTGCTGCTTCTGTGATGTATTTATCCTGCTGGAAGGGTTTGGGTTCCCCTGAGCTGTCTAAATCGGTGACCATGTTAACTACGTTCGATGGGAGATATTTTAGGCCGCACGACATCCTTCCTTCCCTTAAAGTCCATTTGGGAGGGAAGACTGTTGCGATAGAGGTCGAGGTGGTTGATACGCCCCTTGACTACAATCTCTTGCTGGGTAGGAACTGGATGTACAGTATGCAAGCCATTGCTTCTTCCCTGTTCCACGTTGTATGCTTTCCACATAACGGGAATATCGTAACGATTAATCAAATGACATTCAAGAATCCGTCTATTACCGCATCTTCGGGAGCTTCGATCCCGATCGTTGAACATTCTCAGCTGGCAACTGGGAGTGTGGCTGTAGGCATGTATCCATCCCTCATGGGAAGCTTTAGTTGTCCTGCATCGATCCTTATGATAGGATCTAGTTCCGATGAGGCTTCGACATCTACAAGATAGGTGTCTTTTCGCATGAGTCAAATGGAAGATCCTTGGATTCTTCCTACACCGAGTACTTCGAGTGGGCCCGTCGTGACGGACGTGCCGTTTCCTGCAACTATGATAGCTTATCAAGATAATCTCAAGTGTGTTGCAGAGGCTAGTCCTTCCTCTTCGCGAATGAGGAGGAGGAACCTTATGTGCTGTCGGCATGGGCAGTACAGTCTTCTCACGCACACGACTGCCTTGATACGGTTTTCCCTTTAGATGAAGCGAGTATCGAGGCTATGTCAGGAGTTGAGCAAGCATGGGAGGAACTCCATCATAGATCATACTTTCTTCCATAGCTTGACAGCTTGGAGCATGAGGATTTTAGGGCGGTTCTTAGTCAGAGAGTTGGTAGTCCTATGGTTCCATTAATCTCTCTTGGTCTGATGGCTGATGGAAACATGGCAAACATATCTTCAACGATTCCTATAAACATCTCTCGCAATCCTGGCACGATAGAGAATGTCTATATTGGGGCAGAATGTTCCCATGCTGAGATTTTAGAATACACCCTGCTATTTAAGGAATTCTGTGATATTTTTGCTTGGTCTTACGATGAGATGCCAGGTATTGACCCTCGTATTGTCGACCAAGAGATTAAGACTTAACCCAACGCTAAGCCCGTTCGACAATGTTTATGTGCAGTGAATCCTAGGAAAACACCCGCGATTAAGGCAGAGATATAGAAGCTGTTGAAAGCTGGTTTCATCTATCCTGTTCCCTTGATGGAGTGGGTTTATAACCCCATTCCAGTGGATAAGAAGTAGGGAGCGATCCGCATATGTACTGATTTCCGCAATTTGAATCGTGCCCGTCCTAAGGAAAATTTCCCCACACCATTTATTGATCATATTTTCAATGAGTGTGTGGGTAGTGAGGTGTTTTCCTTCATGGATGGATTTTCCGGATATAATCAGATACAGATTAAACTTGAGGACCAACATAAGACTGCATTTATCTGTCCTTGGGGAACGTTTGCATATCGGAAAATGCCTTTCAGCCTTAAAAACGCCGGAGCTACATTTCAGCGGGCAATGACCTTGATCTTCCACGATCTCAAGTCAATTATTGAAGTATTTTTGGATGACCTCGCTGCTCATTCTCGTATAAGAATACGTCATCCCTATCACTTGAGATTAGTATTCGAAATATGCCGGCACTATTCGGTTAGATTAAATCCTCATAAGTGAATCTTTTGTGTGGAGTCAGGTCATTTGTTAGGATTCATCATTTCTAAAGAGGGTATAAGATTCGACCCTTTGAAGGTTGAGGCAATACTTCAGTTGTCTCCCCCAAAGAATATTCATCATCTTTAGTTTTTGCAAGGCATGGCAAACTTCTTACGAAGATTTGCTGTCAACTTTGCCAATTTGACTAGAGGATTCATGCGTCTCTTGAAGAAGGACACCCCCTTTTATTGGGATGAGTGAGCCCAGGAGTCCTTCGATGCACTCAAGCAAGCCCTAGCATCGGCCCCGGTGATTAGCCCCCCGGACTATAGCCGTGATTTTCTATTATATGTGGCCGCGTCATTAGAGACGATTAGTATGGTTTTGGTTCAAGAGGATGAGGAGCTCCAGGAGCATGTCATATATTATTTAAGCTGGAACCTTATTGACACAGAGATTCGTTATTCTCATGTCGAGAAGCTTGCTTTAGCTACCATACATGCAGTTCAGTGGTTGAGACATTATATTCTCCTTCACCAGACCTTGGTTGTAGCCCATGTCAATCCGTTTCAATTCATCCTCACCAGAAGGATGATTGGGGGAAAATATAATAAATGGATTGTCATTCTGTAAGAATTTGATCTCGAGTTTATTTCAGCAAAATTGAAGAAGTATTTAATTTTTGCAGAGCTTATATCAGATTTCCCGAGTGAGGCCAAGGAGTTGGTTTGGGAAGATACGTTTGTCGATGAACACATCTTCTTAATATCAATGTTAGACCCATGGTATGGGGATATCATAATATATTTACAAACATTGAAGATCCCTACTCACCTCTCGCAAGATGAACGACGACGATTACGTCACGTCTCTAAGAACTACCTCATAGTGGATAACACTTTGTACCGTCATGGAGTAGATTCCATTTTATGACATTGTTTAACTCATGAGGAGGCTGAGGTAGTGCTGAATTATTGCCATGGAGGGGCGTGTGGTGGTCATTTATCTGGGCTTTTTACAGCTCAAAATATTTTAGGAGCGGGCTATTTCTGGCCGTTGATCTTTAAGGATTGTTTTGATGCACTCAAGAGGTGCCACCCTTGCCAGGTGTTCACACGTAATATGCACTCGAAACATGCCCCGTTACATCCCATTATCACCATCGGTCCCTTCACTAAGTGGGGGCTCGATTTTATGGATTGCAACCCAGCTTCGGCTGGGGGGCACCATCATATTATAGTGGCTGTTGATTACTTCACTAAATGGGTTGAGGCTATGCCTACAGTAAAATCAGACAGTGAGACAGCCGCCCACTTTGTACTCAACCAAATTATTACTCGGTTCGGTATTCCAAAAGAGCTTGTCACTGACCATGGCTCGCACTTTCAGAATCGTATGATGGAAGAGTTGGCATCGAAGTTAGGGTATAAGCAAGAGCATTCCTCTTCTTACTACCCTCAAGTGAATGGACAGGTAGAGGTAGTGAATAAATCACTCAAATCCATTCTCCAACGAACCATTGTGCAAAGCAAGAACAATTGGCACATCATGTTATATCCTGCTTTGTGGGAATATCGAACCGCTGTTAAGACTACCACTGGTTTTTCTCCATATCAACTTGTACATGGAGTGGAGTCGATATTGTCGGTTGAATGCGAGATTCCTTCTTTGAAGCTAGCCGTAGAACTCTTACCGGACACTTCACCATTGGAGGAGTGTTTGGTTCACCTTGAGCAACTTGATGAGCAGCGTCGGGATGCCCTGGTGGCTCTAGAAGTCAATAAACGTCGTGTAAAGGCCCAAAACAATAAGTCTATCCGTCCAAGGGCATTTAGTGAAGGAGACTTGGTCCTTTTGTGGGATCAACCGAGATAACCCTTGGGGGTAGGGAAATTTAATCCTATGTGGCATGTTCCTTACGTGGTCAAGCGTGTGTTAGAGAAGGGTGCGTATGAGTTAGTGGATTACGAAGGAACGACCTTGGCGGAGCCTAGAAATGGGCTCTATCTTAAGAAATACAATGCATGATCTTCAGCCAAGGCTGCTTATTATATATTATTGTATATTTTTGCATAGTTAGGTCTTTTTCTTATCGTGATCGAGTTTGTGATTAGTTTCTGTTTATTTTGGTATATGTCAATGGAATCTTCCACCTACATAGGATTCATAGATGGTGCAAGCCGTCACACTCAACACTTAGCCTCTGCTGCTTGGGTGATTTATACTCCTATGGGTTAGGTACTATCTTCAGGAGGCATATGTCTACGACCATCTTCCAACAACGTTGCTGAATACAGTGCTATTATCGAGCTTCTACAGGATGCCATTTCAAATGGCATTCTCTCTCTTGAGGTACGTCTTGATTCAGAGTTAGTAGTGTCACAGCTCAATGGTTTGTAGCATGTTAGAGATTCAACATTATTGAGAAGATTTTTACGTGTGAGATTGTTAGAATGACAATTTGACAATATAACATATATACATATTCCAAGAAATAATAATCAAGTTGCTGACTCATATGCTAACTATGTGTTAGATTGGAATTTGTTTCATTCACAATAAATTAATCACAAGCACAATTTTTACACATGTAAATAAATAAACGATCACCATAAATTTTTTTATATACATCCAAAATGTGATAATACATAGTGTCATGATACAAAATTGGGGCTTTTGAGCCACCAACATATAATACACGGTAGTACAAAATGTATACACTCCCAGGTGTCTAATCCTGTGGAGGAGGAGGAGGGTTGTGATCATGGAAGGTCACTACGGCTCTAGCTAGCCGTTGAAATATTCACACCCATGCGCATGGTACACCCACCACCTGCCATTCCATAGCCTCAGGAAAGTCCTCGACATGTGCCATGGGAACCCTATGTGTCAGTCTCACAAAATTGGTATGAATGCTCTGGAGCATCCGCTCCGCATCCACACCCATGATGTCATCTCCTCTTCCCCTCCGTCTATGACGAGGGAAGCCCTCTAGCCACCGTGGTCCCACATCTGCACACAAATGGTAGATGTCACTATGTATTGTCACAAAAAAATATGTCTTTTTGATTCCATATAATCAAGAAAACAAAAATAAATTAAATAACTCAAAAAATTTAAAAAGAGAGGGTCGAGATTTGTTACCTATATGGCCATATGCCAATCCTGGTGGTAGCGGCATGTTCGGGTCCCCTCGGAAATCTATCCCTGCATAGGGGTAGTCGTCAATGGAAACTATCTGTTGTCGCCACCACGGGAAGAAGTCAGCTGGATATGGGTTGGCCACCCTACCACCCCCCAGTCCGCGCATAGCATCTACCTAATGCCGTTGGGACGGATCTTGAACTCCGTGAAGAGGAACGTCCACTTTGGGGCTCAATCCTAGAACACGCTCGAAGAAAAACGTGCTCAGAATACTGCTGAACCCAAAGTTCCGCACTCTACCTGCCTTACACTCACTGAGCTGATGTTTCATTTTTCTCAGTAGTGTAGTGCTCCAGTCATAAATCGTGGGTCTCATGCACTCCACTGCATAGAACATCAGAGGCCGTGAGGCCTGGTGGAGTGAGGCCAAGCCTGCTATCCTGCCCAATGTCAATATTATGGCCTTTAGGCCCATCAACTATATAGCATTGGTAGGGACTTGACTCCCTAACTTCTCTGTGTCTAGATAGCAGTACACCGCAATGTACTCATTGATAGTTAGGCCACCTCCTGGCCCACCACGAGAATGAAGGTTCACCACTTCCCCTCGTCTAGAAAGCCCAGTAATGAAGTATATGTCCTCCACCTCTATGGTGAGGGACATCCCATCTATCTGGAAGGAATCCGAGTCTGGATCCCAGTAATCCACCAGCATTTGTAATAGTCTTGGTTTGGCCCTCAAACCACCAAGACACCAAAAATTGTAGATTCCACATGCACGTAGAGCCTGTTGAGCCATTAGATCGGCCCTTACTGCTTCCTGTACCTCACCATGTTCACACTCTCTCCACTCTAGGACCATTCTACACAAGAAATTGCAAATTTTCCCATTAGATTATTGAAAAAACCTTATGCGCGGCCTCATACGTGACTGTTTGCAAAACAACTGTGTATGTACACGGGTTTGAGGTCATTTTCCGTGTATATCCAGCCCTATACGCGGAAAAAACCTCGATTTCCGTGTGGGCCAAAGCGCCCATTTTAGGTTGGCCTAGAAAGCTTAATTGACCATGGAATTTCATGAAAATTGCATCAAAATGAAAGAGAAGAGCATGGGTAAATACCTGGAAGAAACGGTAGTGGATTCCGTCGGCTGGATCTCTTGGAATTCACTGTTGAAAATCAGAGCTCAAATGGGTAAAAGTTTCAAATGTTTTATAATATTTTGAATTGTTTACTATTTATAGAAAATTTTCAAATATTTGAAAATTTTTACCCCCTTTCCTATAGTTTCGACATTTTCTAACCATTTTGGACCGTTTTTGACATAATTCATGATGTAGAGGACCTTTTTCAGTGCCGTTTCAGCGGTTGGATTGACCCGTTCATGTCGATCTCAGGTATCATGTCTAAACTGGCATATAGGTTAGGTTTCATCACTGTTTTCATTTTGCATGACCTTATGACCATATCATCATGACCTTAGGTACGAACCGACTCTGTTATGTCACGAAACCTTCTTGCTGTTTTAGAAGTGGCATGATACGAGTGGTAGAGCTTCACCTTACATGGGTACCCTAGTTAGCACCTTATTTTCATTTGGTGCCCATGCCGACATTTTTTCTTTTAGGGTGTGGGAGTCCGTTGTATAGTACTGCCATGACATTTCGCAAGAGCCTCATACTCCTCTTGATCTTTTGCTAGCCTATTTCCCTCAGGACTCACTCATGTCAAGTTGTGAATGCATTATCATGAGATTTTCCTGCCTTATTGAGCTTTATGCTGGCTTCCTTGACATTGTGTGTTCAACCATATAGCCCAAGATTGTCTCATGTCTAGCCATGCAGAGTCATTTTTTTCTATATCCTTCGTAGCTTGTTTCCTTTTTTTTACCGGGAGGAGATTTTCCCCCGAGTGTCGATATCCTACACATGTATCCTTGCATTGAGCATAGGTATATTCCACTACTTGGAACTAGTTTGTTTGCCCTTATGACACTCGTCTCCTCCTAGTCTGTAACTATAAAGCCATTTTATTCTTTTTCAAGCTTTTTAAATAATTGAAGAGGTCCAAAAAAAATAAAAAAACCAAAAATCCGGACAAGGAAAGATGTTATCTTTGGCAGTTGTCGAGTCGTTTCACCTTCAAATAGAGCACTGTATATCACATCCATTGGTTGGGTTATAGTTTGACTTTAGGAGCTGTACTCATTTATCTGAGTTTATCTCCACCGACTGGTTAAGCTTCCAGTCCCTATGGATCCTCTGTCGATGCCTCTTGTGTCGCAGAGATGTCCCAGTTTGTATATCGAGTCTATGGTGCCTTTATTCAGTCACCATACGTCGATATGCTCTTGTTTGAAGGAAGTTGAATCCTGAGTTGGCCATTCCTCATTTCTCTTGACTTTGCATGTCGGCCATTCCCGGTACAGTTACTGGTTCATGCACCTTATGATCGAGTCTTTCCACATTATATAGATTTGCTGAGTACATCATGTTGGATGATGGGGGATGCATTAATTCCCTTCTTCCAACAGATTTCATCCCATCGACTTCAAATCATTTATTCTGGGATTGTAATCTAGAGTCATTTTGAGTGCTTTGAGACTTGTAGTCATCAGTGGTAGGTTCTCTCGCCATCGACAGTCTTTGGGAATACATCAATGTCCCTTGATCGATGGATCCTCTCAAGTGTTCGACCTCAACACATTTATTCACACTTGTTAGTTTGCACTCTAGTACCTTGATTCCCATTTTCATTATCGGTGGGTGATCTTGCGTCTGTTAACAGTATACATTAATGATCGGTAATCAGACGATGGACTACTATGTTCGACCTCGACACCTCTATTCACGTAGTAGGACATGTACTCGTAGCGGTTTGTGTAGAAGACTTTCTAGATTGGTGGCATCTTTTATATGCTACCTCCTTGATTGTGCCAGTGTTCATGAGATTTCAGCTCTCGTGACTTGATTCCAGTATATGTCAGATATTTCTAGCCACTATGGAGATTTTGATCTGTTATATATCTTTAGCCATTATGGATATCATGGTCCTTTGTATATCTTCATCATGGAGATTCTGATCTATGTATATTGTACGTGGCGATGACCACTTATGTGATATCTTGTATCATGCCTATTCATGGCCATTGTACTCTTATGTATCTGGGACTGCTATATGTATTTGCAGTTATGTGCAGAGTTGTATTATTGTACTATGCTGATTGGGTGGTTGGTCTTCCATTTGGGATCCTTCATCACTCCACTTCTGGGATGGACTTATAATGTATTTCGGCCATCGTATGACCCCTATGACCTCACACATTAGGGGGCATCTGTTATAGATGATTTCACCATTCTAGGTGAATCACACTTTGTATGGCCTTCCTCTTTCCCACTGCAGACTCCTTAGACCCCATGGACCATTTTTTGTCCTTTTATGTTTCCTTGACCATCCCTAAAAACATGAGAAAAATGATACACGTGACTTTTAAACCTATAAGCGTGTATATACGTGGGTTTGACCACTAAAACCGCGTACATCGGGATGTGTACAAAATCCAAATCCTTTTGGAGTTTTCCTTGACATGGATCCAACTCACTTGACTCCT
>LPNX010571279.1:12422-148964 GCA_001517045.1 Pseudotsuga menziesii
AGAATCTTCTCACTAGTGCACCCGTATTGAAAGTTGCAGATCCAAAGAAAGATTTTGTGGTGTGTACCGATGCATGTGGACAAGGGCTTGGAGGAGTCCTTATGCAAGACAACCACGTGATATGTTATGAGTCAAGAAAGCTGAAGGAACATGAAAAGAACTATGCCACTCATGATCTAGAGCTCGCAGCCATAGTACATGCTCTCAAGATGTGGAGACATTACTTAATGGGCAGAAGATTTGAGCTTAGAACTGACCATTGTGGTCTGAAGTATTTGTTTGATCAGCCTACTCTGAATGCTAGGCAAGCAATATGGCTAGAATTTTTATGTGAGTTTGATTTTGAAATCAAGCACATAAAGGGGAAAGAGAATAAGGTTGCTGATGCACTCAGCAGGAAGATGCAAGAAATGCATGTGGCATCTCTTAGTATTTGTCAATCAGATTTGAGGCAGCAGATTGTTAGTCATGTTGCCGGAGATGAATTATATGAACGGATGAAAGACAAATTGCAGCAGCAAAGTCTTGAGAAAATGTATGAGGGATATAAATTGGAAGGAGATGGGATTCTCACTTATAAAGGCAGAATTTATATTCCATATGTGGCATATTTGAGGAGAATTGTCATGGATGAAATCCATCAAGCTCCGTATTCTGGACACCCAGGATATCAGAAGACAATTGCTACAGCTAGAAAGTAGTACTTTTGGCCAGGTATGAAAAAGGATATGGCTGAATACATTTCAAGGTGTATGAAATGTCAACAGGTAAATGTTGAGCATCAGCATCCAGCAGGTTTGTTGCAGCCTTTGCCAGTTCCGGAATGGAAATGGGAAGTTATTTCCATGGATTTTATTACAGGATTTCCAATGACTTGGAGACAACATGATTCTATCATGGTTGTGGTAGAAAAGTTGACTAAGGCAGCACATTTTATACCGGTTAAGTCTACGTATGAGGCTGGTGACATTGCAAAGATCTTCATGAAGGAGATATTCAAATTGCATGGATTGCCGAAGGCAATAGTATTTGACAGAGATGTCAAGTTTACTTCCAACTTTTGGAAGGGGTTGTTTGCAGATTTGGGTACAAAGCTAAACTTCAGCACTGCATACCATCCTCAGACAGATGGTCAGATGAAGAGAGTTAATCAGGTGCTTGAAGATATGCTTCGCATGTATGTGATGGACAAGCCAACCAATTGGGAAGATTAATTACACTTGGTAGAGTTTGCTTATAACAATGGACATCAAGCATCCTTGGGGATGAGTCCATATGAAGCTTTGTATGGAAGAAGGTGTAGGACACCAGTGACTTGGGCTAATCCAGTGAACCGGATTGTGCTTGGACCAGAATTGCTCAAGGAAATGGAGCAAGAGGTTGTAAAGATCAGACAGAAGCTGAAAGCAGCACAAGACAGACAGAAAAGCTATGCAGATAAGCATAGGGTGAACAGAGAGTTCAGTGTTGGGGATCATGTTTACCTCAGAGTGAGGGAAAGGAAGAGTTCCTTGAAGCTTGGGAGTTGTGCCAAGTTGTCACCTAGATACTGTGGGCCGTTTGAAGTGCTTGAAAGAATAGATCCAGTTGCATATAGACTTGCATTGCCTGCTAGCACTAGAGCTCATAATGTTTTCCATGTTTCTTTGCTTAAGAGATATGTACATGATCCTAACCATGTGATAAATTGGGATGTGATTTAGGTGGAACCCGAGGGAGAGTTCCGAATCGAGCCAATGCGCATCCTCGACGGGAAGGTCACAATGCTTCGGAACCGAGCCATAGGGCAGGTAAAGGTGCAATGGGAGCACTTCGGGCCTGAAGAGGCTACATGGGAGCTGGAGGATGCCATGCGATTGGCACATCCATTTTTGTTCAATTCTGCGGAACACTGAGGCGATGCCAGTGTAGCATTTTGTTCAATTTTGTAAGCACTGAGGACAGTGCTATTGAAGGGGGAGGGGAATGTAATGTCCCAGTTTTGACCCCGTTACATTAGATGTATATGATGTATATATTGTAATGATCATGGTGTGGAGCTAAAGGCCAAGGCCCCGCCGTTGATAGGTAATGCTATGTTTTGGATTTAATTGTCACCGAAGGTCTATCGGGGCATGCGGCATATAATATGTTGGCCATCATGTAAATATGCATCATAATTAATTAATGGACACAACCAGCTACGGTCGCGGCAACTAAATCGAATGGGGCATGATTTCCTAAGGATAAGGGGGGTGAAATATTTAACCTATGGGACAATGGGGAAAAGCCAAATGTCTATGAGAAAACCCATCAAACTGTCAACTACCTTTCTTGTCTTTTTCCCCAATCATTTATTTTTGCCAGAATGTGGTTGAGTTAGTTATTGCATGGAATGGGAAGAGTATGGGCAACCAAATTCGAATTGGGCAGAGACCCATTTTTGAAAAACGTGTTCTAACTTCCTTGGCAAGGAAAATTCCCAAAAAGGTAGGCCATTCTGCCATACATCCACGTTTTTTCATTTTCTCACCATTCTCCTTCACGTTGGAGCTTTTGGGAGCAGCTGGAGTTTTTCCTGTGTTTTTCCTTCCACGTTTTTGGCTGTTGGCTTCATTTTTCCCATGGATGGGAGGTCGTTTTTGTAGTGCTGGAGATTGGGTTGTCTTCCTCGCATTTTTGGAGCTGCTGGTGCATTTTCCATTCACGTTTTTAGAAGTTTCATGTGTTTTCACCATGGCTGTGAAGAGCCATTCACATTTTTTGCTGTCTCACTGACTATTGGTCTCACGCACAGACTATTTGGGGCGTTTTTCCCTGCTGTGAGTTGTGCTCACTGATAAGCTTCAGGACTGTGTGTTTTCCCCATGTTGTGCACCGTTTTTGCTGTTACACTTGGGGCTGTGTAATCCTTTTCTCCTGTTTAAGCTGTAATAGCTAAATTGGTTGCCTGAGTGCAATGGTTGGTCTTTAGACTGTGTGAGGAGTAAGGATTTTGGCTTGGTTGCTTGATAAAATTGGTGTTAGAAACCACACAGATAGAACTAGAGGGCTGGCCTTCTTCTCCATCACCCCTGAATAGCACTGGAAGGGAATGCAGGGCCTGAGGGACTGTGTAGCAGAGAAGGGACTGATTCCTTGTGTTGGGTGTGGATGGGTGTCTTAGAGGTCAGGCTAGTTCTGGTGTGGGTATTCTTGGCTCTGTAATGAGCTCATCAACTTAGCAATTTTCCTCCTCCAACTCCTGGATGGCCTGATAAACCCAACTTAGTTGGCTTGGCTGTGTTTTGGTTACCTTTGGCTATGTGTTAGCCTGCTAGTTCCCTTATTCCTTGGAGAATCATGCCCAGCTCGGGGGTGGCAGCGTTGCTGAGATATTGATGAGCACGCTGGCCTATGGTTGGGTGGAACGTTGCAGCGACGTAGCTGGTTGCGGAGCAAAGCTCTCATAAGATAAGTAATCTTGTGTATTTTACCTCTGCGATTCTATATTTATTGCTAATTAAAATGGAATGAACATGTTGAATGAATGTTTGTTTGAATGCTGTTGGTTTCCGCTATGTATGATGATTAAAATGCATCTGTGTATGATAAACATCCCTGTGTGCACATTTTAGTTTAAATTCTCTTTCAGCATTATGTTTTAGGCAAATTTTAAGCCTGTACATGTTCATGGGCGGTTAGCCCGGTCTGATAAAGCTAGTAGATTGCGTCCTCTTTGCCGGTCGGAGGCATGGGGACGTGACATATTTCCTTTTGATTTGGTTATACTATCTGCATGCATTAGTTTGTAGGTTGCTTTTCTTTCTCATTTATAAAGAAAAAGTAAAAAGAAACAAGTATTTTATTTATTTGAATTTAGTATAGGGTTTAGTCATAAGTGCATTGCATGTCTTTGTTTCTTGAAAATACAAAAAGAAATATTTCTTTTGTGGCCTCTATTTTCGGTTTTGAAAAGAAAAGAGAAGTTAAAGTTTGGTTTTTTATTCTCTTTCGCATTATTTATCTTGTTTCTGCTTTCAATTCAAAACACCACTGGTTTCACTTCCGCTACCTTTGAGTAATAAACAACCCTTAAAAAGAATTCTAACATTTAAAATATATCAGTAACATTTTATTTTTAGGGATGACACACACTAGTCTAGGCTAGTTATTTGGGTTAGGGGCATCTTTAACTGCCCAAAAATGTAAACTCAAACCTAGTGTCCTTTCGTTCATAAAATCCAATCTCTCAAAGAAAGATACTAGAAATATCCTCTAACATGGGAGTAAATCACGAGGTCATGCGATACTAATATGTGGATATACCTTTCCTATACTCGGTTGAGCATACACCATATTTGTTTCAAGTTTGCGGACTTACTCAGTACCTCCTTCCAGTTATGTGTGGTGTCTGGTACTGTTTGATTTTTGGGCTTAGCTACCCTTCCCATGTGTATCGGTTGGACTAATGACTATTTCGCTTGATTTTGGTAGCCTTAGTATCTATACCTCTAGGATTCTACACAGATTATGGTGGAAATATATTTCCACTATACCTAGGGCAGTCTCGAGAGGAAATCCCTTATGTACAATTTGAGAAAGTGGTTTGGTGATTCAAGTGCTTGGGCTCAAGACAATGTATTGTGGACCCCAAGTAACGTTTCTTAGTCCTTTAGTGGTTAGTTATGATCCCTCATCATCCCATACTCTCCTTTGGAAGGTATCCTTGTGTGCCTAGTCTTGATACCTAGGATATTATGCTAGTGGTGTACTCACTATGATGTTGGTTTCCAGTTGACCTCAATATTTTATTTCTTGTTGAGTCAGAAACTATGGATAGTACCCCTACGGACACCAACCAGGAGACCCCCATGCTAGAGGCTTCTTGTGTTTTTCCTTTTACTAGGAATGTTGGTGTTCCTTTGATGGCCACTTTGAATAAGCCTGGATTCACCCTAGGGATACCGATTTGGTTGTTTTCCACTCTGATTTTCCTGAATTCTCTCGATGCTTATCAAATAAGCACCTTATATCAAGGGCATCAAAACAATGGCTCACTTTCACCATTAGAAACCTCTCCTCCTCCTTCTAATTCATGCGGTGAAAATTCTGATACTAGTAACTTGCAGTCTAAAAGGAGTAAAAGAAGGAAGAACAGGAAAAAGTCATGAAATAAAGGGGGCACCTGTCCAACCTCTTCAAGTCATGTTGGACCCAACCACCCAGCCTCTGGAGGTCATGTTGGGGGCACCCATCCAACCTCTACAAGTCATGTTGGACCCGACCACCCAACCTATAGAAGTCATGCTGGGGGAAATCACTCGACCTCTACAAGTCATGTTGATCTTGACCACGCATCCTCTAGAAGTCATGCTGGCGGCACCCTTTCAACCTTTTCAAGTCATGTTGGACCCAGTCACCCAGCCTCTGGAAGTCATGCTGGGGGAACACAACCAGCCTCTCCAAGTTATGTTGGACCCAACCATCCAGCCTCTGGAAGTCATGTTGGGGGCAAACAACTAGCCTCTGCAATTCATGTTGGACCTAACCACCCAGCCTCTGGAAGTCATGCTGGGGGGAAACAGTCATCCAATGCAAGTCAAATTGACACCGTTGAGAAAACCAACCATCCAAAACGCAAGCCTAGGTTCCCTTAAAATATTTGCAAGGGAGACCACCTTACTCATCACTTCTCTACTATTGCATATGTACGAAGAGTGTGGTCCGAGTCTCAAGGATATCATGTTCTTGAGCAACTGTAGTTTCTCAACAACCTATTCAACCTTTGGTTGATCAATTGGTTGATCCAATGCAATATTTGGTCAATCCCACTCTTCCTTTGAAGAGTGGCCTTTATCAAGTGATTGAATCAATGCAATATTTGTTCAATCCCACTCTTCCTTTGGAGAGTGACCTTCATCAAGTGGTTGAATCGATGCCATCTTCGATCAACCACACTCTTCATTTGGTGAGTGAATCATCTGGTAGTCATGTTTTCTTCACTTCCAATTTAAAAATATTTGGACAAGGGGGCACTAAATTCACTTCAAATGAACCCCTAGCAAGCTATTGGATTGCTTCCTTTAATTGGGATAGCCTAGCTGAGTCACGCCTTCTTTTTTATGCACCTTTCCATATAAATCTCCAAATTAGACATTACACGATTTCTTATTGTATTGTAGATGAAGGAGACTCTATTAATATCTTATCCACACATGCTTGGAGAGGCATGGGACTACTTGCTCAACCATTCCATCACAACTCCATTCACACTTTGATTGGATTTTTGAAACAATTACCCAAAATAAACAAAATAAATCCAGGGCCAACAAAACCCCAACACTCACATGTGTCTTGTCCTGAGCCACTTTAGACTGAAATTGTTGGCATGTTCAACTTCGACTGAAAGTCTTTGTATACTTTCTTTACTTTTCAACACGTCATTGTACATATTCCTTTAGTTTGGATACTTCCTCAACAATGTCAAAACTAATATGATCATAGCTTCTCCCTTGAGCCACCGCCAACACCTGCTTAACCTCATCATATACTGGGCCAATAGTTGTAGAGACATGATTATCCTATGTTTTCATCTCTTCAACCTGATTAGTTATTCTTTGCTGCTGCATCCTTATATTAGTAAACTACTGCTATAATATTTTATGCTCAACAATTTTACTCATATTTTCCATTGGTGGCAGATTTTTTAACGAACTCCGTAGGATATCTAGACCTTGTTCGACTATAATAAGTCTAGTAGTAATTTCTTGCAGCTCCATATCTTCTAGTAAGACTCCTAAATACTAAGAGACCTTGTAAAAAACCTTGGCACAATAAGCCTCATATTTCTTAATATCTTGAATGACCTTTTGAACTTACGACTTTCGTTGTTCAACCACTTTAGGGGGCGTGTTGGGAATGAGCTTAGGTTCTAGGTCTACAACCTTCTGATGGAAGTTAGTGATGACTTCCCCTATCTTTAGTATCTTTTCCCTAGGAATCATCTTCGAGATAATATCATCTTCTAGGACTCCTTGACAACAGACTTCAATAGCATCTTCCAGGCACTGCCTATCCTATCTCAATTGTCCTTCTGTTGCTTATGTTCCACTAACTCGGGCTCTAGATTAGTTGCATGCTTTATGAACTATTGCAACTGATCATAAACCAGTTGATATCTACTTGATTTCTTTTGTTTCCTTATGCTAAACATTATGCGATATAAACATTGGTAAAATGCACATGTCTAAACCAGCATACCCCATGCCATTTATTGCAACATTCATTTCCTTATTTCCCAAGTCGAATGGTTAGGGCGTTATCTGAACATTGAGGTCCTTCTTCAATGTGGTTACCTCCATGGGTTGGTCCATTAGAGGAAATTTCAACTCAAAATGGGCCTTTTAACTTTTATTCAAATTCCATGTCATCATGTGTTAGCCAATGAAATTGCTTTAAATTTGAAATACTGTATAGGTCTTAAACACTTTTTTAATATAAATTTGGGGATAGGTATCATAAAAAAACTACTTTTTTTGTTTGTATTTTTGACATATCTCCCCTTTTTTTTACTCAAATTTCGATCGGGAGAGCTCATTGGATGCGGAATTTACGAGTACCCACTCGACATACTTTTTACGGACCCTGCTACCCCCAAAAAAAGAAATACATGAAAAAACGTGATGATGACACCCCAAAAACAAGAAATACATGAAAAAACGTGATGATGATGTCATCATCACATTTTTTCATGTATTTCTTGTTTTTGGGGTAGCGAGGTCTGTCAAAAGTATGCCTAGTGGGTACTCGTTGGATGCGGAATTTAATTTCGCATCCAACGAGCTCTCCCGATCGAAATTTGAGTATAAACACGGGGAGATATGTCAAAAATACAAACAAAAAAGTAGTTTTTTTCTTTTCTTCCTCCAAAATTAATAAATATTATTTTATTATTTTAACTATTATTTTATTAATTCTTTTTAGGAGGCCCATTTTGAGTTGAAATTTCCTCTAATGATCAAATGACCCGGCCTCTAAACACATCGATCCTTGCTTGCTTAAAGTGAAACTAACTTCCTTCACAGCTTTGCAGAGGACCTGAAGAAGATTAGTGACATTCTTAAACATCTTTGTATTTTATTCATCTACTTTCTGTTTAGTTTACTCTGCAAATTCTGCCATCCTATCGTCCAGGAGGTTGTAATTATCATTAGTTAAGTCGTCTGGGGTGTTGTCCTTGACAACTTTTTTCTTCATCCTTTCTTTCTGCTTACATCTTTTGCAATCATCTGAGCCGCCTTCTCTAGTTCATCAATTTATGTTGTGGCATCTTCAATCACTCCCTTCATTTCTGCAACCTATTCTAGCAATGTGCTGGGTACCGCCCTAGCCTGGATTTCCTTGTTCTCTTTTCGTAGATCTGCAACCACTTTTCCTAACCTTGTGTATTTTTCCTCCGCAAGCATATCCTGTCTAACTTCGGGTGCATCTTCGCATGCCAAAGAGACCACATTCTCTAATATTTTCCTATCTTCAAAAACCATTTCATTTTTCATTTATTATTGTCTCTATTTTATCTCAGAGGACCTGAAACTCCTATTCTGTGCTCTGCACCTATCATTTGTATCTGACCATTTGGTCATGCATTGTTTCTTCCCAATTGTCGATCTCCTCACTTTGCATTATAAATGCATTTCAACATGAACATCAGTAGCATGTTGAAATAGACACTAATTACGTTGTTCCTTCATAGTGCAACATCCAAGTCTTCATCACCTTTCGTTATTGTCGTGGGTAAGATCTGCACCAACCAAAACCTTGTGTCGATATCCACTTCGACTGTCCTCTGCATTGTTCCTTCTTTCGGTAGCCTTGTCGTAGTTACTGCATTGGTTAGAATTTGGAGTAGCTACGATACCTGATGAAATTATCTAGTCGCATGTTGCATGAATTTCACCAAATTCTCGATTTCCACGTTGGTTATTGCTTCTACTATCTTATACATTTGTATGTCGGGGAGTCCCATGAAATGCCTTTCATATTGGAATATTGTTTTGGGAACAGATCCTGAAACTCGTGTAGTATGTCGGTGATCTTCCCCATTTTTGAATCATCCCAATAGTCTCTGATACTATCAAACTTTGCACTTTCCATTGTCCCAATGTTGACCTTATTTATCTTTAGTGGTTGCTTGAATTTTTTGAATGGTATTTCTGGTGCTTCGACGTCGCGACTCCCTTCTGACTTTGGGATGTAGACGGCTCTCGGATCATCCTCACCATTAGGCTCTCCTGACACATTGTAACACTCCATCATCATCTCTGGTGCCAGTGTCCATCGTAGTCTCGTCGGTCATTCAGTCAGAACTATATCTAGTACTTTGTCATGGATGTCCTTAAGGGCACTATGGAAGAATGAATTTTCTTCTGTGAAACTAAAAGTATGGATTAAACTAGTAATAAGTTCTTCCCACGTTGTCGTTTCTTGTCGCAGCTTTGCGGAGGTGTTTCTTCTAGAATATCGATGAGCGCGTGAACCCATTCCTCCTTTGGTCTTGTTTTCCATGTTGTTTGACATGTTAACAGATGATCACTTGGATTATTTCTTCTGTTATAATTTCTTTCCTTTGTAGCATTCATCCTTGCCAAATTGAACTTCCATCAACTGTCGACATATTTTCAAATTTGTTATCAATGTCTTGTGCGCAACCAACCATCTTGTTGGGGTAGCTTTTAGTTCCTCTTCTAGTGCCAACAAGCATTAAGTTTTTGATACTCTATTTTTGAATTCACTAATGAACACTGCTAAATTAGGTAACCTTTGTATGTTGGTAGATTGTATACCTTCGTCACTACCCATCTTAGTGATTGAGTAATTCATGCACATTTTCTTATTGATACTTAATGCAACTGGTTCTGCCAATATTCTAGCGCTTCATCAGAGTCTGAAGACGCTGAGCTGATACTTTGCCATCCCAATTATCCATTGGCAGTGGGATTGATGTAGTCTTCAGAGACATTGTAAACACTATCACATCCTTCGATGACATTGTATTTTATTGGTTCGACGTATCAACTTCCTTCAATGGGGTCCAATGGCACAATGAACCTCATGTCATAATTCTCGAACATCATTGACCTTTTCTTGAAATTGATAACTACCAGGTTTTCCATCACCCAGTCGATCCCAAACAACACAGGGTATGTGCTAGTATTTTTGACTATATCTATAACATCGAAATATGCATATGTCTTCAATCCTTCCATTTTGACAGGTAGATGAGGCACCTGACCGATCGATGAAACTATGGCCTGGTTTTCCAAGTGAAGCTGTACTGGGGATCTGGCTAGCTCTTGTTTCTCCATAGTTTCCCATGTCTATTTGGTTAGGATGTTCATGTCCAAACCTAGATCCAAAATGACTCAATCTACATGGTATTCGCCAATCTAGGCATTCATTCTCATTTATCTTCCCATTTTCCTCTTCTGCAACCAATTGAGTGGGCGATCTTGTCGCCCCTCTTCCTGTTGGTACAAGGAAATTGCTATCTCTTCTAAGGTGTTGTAGTCCTTAGCTAATGTTAGACAAATTTCTAAAAAAAATTTGAGGGTACTGACATTTCCTTGTGATTTCGATGAACTTGTTGAATCAAAACTTGGTGGCATTTCATAAACTGGTAACTTACCATTATCCATGATCAATGTGTCTCTTGCTTCAAATAAGGTTTCTTTTTCTGCCTCCACATCAAATTGTACTTTCTTCCGAGCTATATACCAAACATTTGGTACTAGCCCATCTCCTCTTATCATATCACCTCCTCTTGTTACCATGACAACATGCATTATCATCTCCTTATTTCAGTCGATATCTTCTGCACACTTGGCCCGGGATTCTAATTATGATTTTGATGTGTATTATGGTTCAGTTGCGTTGGTGGTACATTCTTAGTTTTCCATTTCGCAATTAGTTGTGGACAGTCTTCGACATAATGATTCACTTCTGTACAGTAAGTACACTGAGATTATATATTCATACAATCCCTCTGATAGTGTCCTACTACTCCACAATTATAGTAGGTAACCAGTCCTTGACCTCAACCAAATTTTCCTCTACGACCAAAGCCTCTGTTGCAACCACAACAAAATCTTCCTCGGGATCCTCCTTGCTGCTGATACGGTGGTTGGTTGTACTGTGGTTGATTGAATTTCTGTTGTGATTTATTATACTGCAATTTTGGTTGTGGTTGATTATATTCCACTTGTGGTTGATTATATTGTTGTAGTGGTTGAGGTCTCTCCGCTGGTCATATCTCCTCTCCTTTCATAAAATATGTATCCATAGTTCTTTCTTGAAGAAAACCACAAGTGCTGCAATATTTTTCTTCATGACCAACTGACTGATAGAAGTTACATAAAATCTTGGCTAGCTTCAACCCAAATTTTTGTAAGTGCACACATTCTTCTTACCGGTGTCCACTTGCTTGAAAAAATCGGTACTAGGGAATTCCTCCTTGACTAAATGGATTTGGCACTCCAAACTATAAGTATTCATGGAATTCTGGACACTAATATTTGTGATGTTCTTCAAACTGGCATCCACTACACCATACCTCTTAAACTCTTTCCCCTTCTTAATATCCTACAATTGGATAGTAAGGTTCACCAACTGTGACTAGATATGGCTCATGCCAATCCCTGTTTTATCGACTGGTGAAGCCTCTATCTTCATCACTATTTCTAGGGATTATTTTTGGGATGTGATATTTCGTTTCATTATTGGCATGCAGATGTGAGGTACCAAGGCTGCAATAAACCATTCTTTATGTTGTATATCATTCATTATGAAGCTAACCTTATCCATCATAGTTTTGAATCTCTGATCAAAATCCCACACTTTTTCATTGGGGAATCTCTTTGTTTCCTTTAACTTGGTAATATCATATGATTCTGAATTTGGTTTCTTGAATTCGTTAATTAGACTATTCCCAATTTATGCTAGGGTCTTCTATTGACGTCCTATCAATATTTGCACAAATTTCATATACCAATCCAATGCTCACCCCCTAAAGGTCATTTCTAGTTGTCCTTTCTTGATATCATCATCTTGTACTTGTTTCACTATCCATACCACTTCGCATAAGAACCGATATAAGTTGGGGTCCTTGGTCTCATTACTGTGAAACAAATGTAGCCTTACATCATCACCTGCCATCTTGGGTTTTCTACTATTGTTTGTTGATCCGTTATTATTACTATTGTGTTTACATTCAGGACAACCATACAAAGAACTTGTGTTTCTTCCTCCCAGGTTTGGTGCGGTGCCTGAGGTCGTAGGAAATGACCAGGATACACCTGAGATCAAGGAAGGACCAACCCAAAGTGACAATGTACCTACACCTCTATGCACTATGCCAAAACCAGGAGGAAGAAACACAATATCACCACAGGGTTGTCTTGTTTGTTAGCACAATAGTAATAGTAGTGGATCGACGAATACTGGGAGAAGAACTAGAATGACAGGCGACAATGTAAAATTACCCCTATTCTAGGGTAATGGGAGTGAAGATACCGAATAATATTGGTTCTTATATGAAGCATTATGGACAATAAATTAAGTGCAAGACAAAGATATCAAGAAAGGACAACTAGCGACGAAATTTCGAGGCATGGAATTGGATTGGTACATGAAATTTGTGCAGGTACCTATGGGGAATCCCCATAAAAACCTAGAAAAAATCCATACTGGATTGATCAAGGAGTTTAAGAAGACAAAATCTGAATCGGAGTATTTTACTGAGTTGAAGGAAATAAAGTAATACATCAATGAAACTATGTGGGATTTTGATTAGTGATTAAAAACTCGGATGACTACGGTCAAATTTGGAATGAGCGATGTACAACATACATAATGGTTTATCACAAATTTGGTACCACACATCCGCATGTCACTGATGCAATAGAAGATCACATCTCAGGAAGAGGCTCTGGAAATCACGATGAAACTAGAAGTATCACCAGTTGGTGAAACAGGGATTGGCATGAACTAGATCCGTCATAATTGGAGAACATCATTATTGAGTTGCAATATATTAAGAAGGTAAAATAAGTCCGTGAAGAAGCATGGTGCAGTCGATGCCGGTCGGAGGTACATCATAAGGATCAAATCCCAAACTTCCGTGAATATTTATAGGTTGGAGCCCCAAATCCATTAAATCAAGGAGGATTACCATGGTGTCGAATTTGTCAGACTAGAGGACATCGGTCAGAAGAATGTGTATACCTTCATAAATTTGTGTCGAAACCAATGAACTTTTTCTGCAACTTTTGTTGATCAATTTTCCTTGAAGAAAAGGACTACAAAGCGTATGATGTACTCCAAGAAAGGACCATGCATACATATTTTATGAAGGGAGAGGAGCAACGACCAGAATAAAGACCGCAACCATAGTATAAACAACCGAAACCACGGTATAACCAGTCGCAACCACAGTATACTTAGTCACAGCCTAAACAATGACAACAGTTCAACCAACCACAATATAAAGCAATGACCACACCAACAACAAGGAGGATTCTGCAGATGACGTAATGGAGGCTTTAGTCACGTAGGATCTATGGGACAATTTCACGGGCCAGTAAATTGCTATAATTGCGGAGTATTGGGATATTATGAAAGGTATTTCCGAATCTATAGTCTCAGTGTACTTATTGTAGTGTCACAATCCATACCTTCAAGTAATTCCCACAATTTATTGCAAAGTGGAAAGCAAATAATGTGACACAACCGCAACATAACTAGAATGCAACTCATAACCAAAATATAGGACCGAATGTAGGAAATATCTCAGCTGAACCAAGAACTCAACCAATGCATGTCAGAGTAGTAACCTAAGTAGGAGCTACAACAGGAGTCGATGGACCACTGATAAATATCTGGTCAGAGGATGGAAAGAAGGTGCAATTTGATGTAAACACTGAGAAATAAATCTTCTTTGATACAAGAGACCTTCTAGACAAAAACATGGGCAAGTTACATGTCTTTGAAATGCCACTAGTATTCTATTCGACAAAGTTACCGAAATCATGAAGAAAGGTTAGAACCTTGAAAATTTTTCTAGAGAGTTTTCTAACGTTAGCAAAATATCTAGTTGCATTAGCAGAAATAGAGATATTTTTATATTGACAAGAGGAAGGGAGACATGCCAGCTAGTAATTTCATTGCACAAGAATAAAACAGGAAGGGAAATGAGGATGAATGTCCATATTGGTGACTATGATGTGGATTCAATCATCTTAGGACTAGGATCAGATGTAAATATGCTAATAAAGAAAACATGGGAAATTATGGGAAAATCATAGTTAGTTTGGTCCCCAGTATAGCTGGGAGTGGAAAATCAGGCTAGGGTGTTACCAATTGGTAGAGTACCTCATCTACCTATCAAAGTGGAAGGACTAAAGACATCACAAACTTCAATTTTATTGACATAATCGATGAGATCAACTCATACCCTGTTTTATTGGGAATTGGTTGGGAAAATGAAAACTTGGTGGTTATTAATTTCAAGAAAAGGATAATGACCTTTAAGAATCGGGACATGTAGATCATTGCCCCATTGGATCACCTTGAAGGATAAAGATATGTGAAACCCATAAAAGATGAATTTGTAAGAGGATGGTACAATTCCTATAATATTTCCAAATACCACATCAATCCCACTACGGACGGAGAGTTGGGATGGTGAAGTACTAGCTCCGCATCATCAGACTCTAATGATGTGCTAGAGAACTGGAAGAACCAGTTACATGAAGTATCAATAAGGAATGGTGCATGAGTCACTCAGCCGTTGCGTTGGGTAGCAATAGAAGTCATCGATTTGTTGACGTATGAAGGGCTACCTAACTTGGCAGTTTTTATTAAAGAATTTGAAGACAACGAATCAAAGCCTCTTCGCTTGTTGGCATTGGAAGAAGCATTGAAGGATACTCCAACAAGATGGTCAAATACTCACAAGACCTCGATGGGAGAATATAAAGTATGTCGGCAACTAATGGAAGTTCAATTCGGGGAAGAGGAATACTACAAAGTGAAGAAATACGATGGAAGGAATAATCCTCGTGATCATCTGGTCACATGCCAAACCACATGGGTACTGAGGTCGAAGGAAGGTGGGTCCACGCATCTGACCATACGCTAGAAGAAATACAATGGATATGGTATGCTTCTGTACAACTGCGAAGGGAAACCACAACATGGGAAGAACTGAATGTTAGCTTCAGTCATACTTTCAACTTTGCAAATGACAATTCGTTCATCCATAGCGCACTATAGGACATCCGTGGAAAAGTATTGGAGATAGATCTGGCTGAGATAAAAAAACCACAGTGGACAATGACACTAAATATGATGATGAAATGTTACAATGAGTCAGAAGAACGTAATGACAAAGACGATCCGAGAACCATCGATATCCCAAAGTCACAGGTAATTCGTGACATCGCAACGCCATAAGGGTTAGACGACAATTTCAAGCAACCACTGAAACTGAAAAAGGTCAATATTGGGACAGCAGAGGACCCGAATTTTTCTAGAATTGGATATTATTGGGATGATTCAACGATTGGGAAATTCACTAACCTACTACATGAGTTTCAAAACATATTCATGACCAAGTTTTCCAATATGAAAGGTATTTCAGGTGATCTAGGCGAAATGAAGACTCTGCTAAAACTTGATGCAAAACCAGTAAAGAAGGCACCATACAAATTGAATAAAAAATACAAAGAGTACATCAAAGAAGAATTATAACGAATGATGGATGCTGGAACTATTGAACCTGTCAAAGATTCAAACTGGATCAGTCTGATGGTGGTGCAGGACAAAAAGACGGGGGAAATAACAGATCTGTGTTGATCTAAGGAAGTTGAATGATGCAAGTCTTCATGATCCATTTCTGACACCATTTACTAACGAAGTACTGGAAGGAGTTGGAGGACAAGAAAGTTCTTCATTTACAGATGGATTTTATGGATATCACTAAATAAGGATTGCGAAGGAGGAAAAACACAAATCCACTTCCGTAATAGAATGGAGGTGTTTTCAGTACACCGTGATGTCGTTTGGTCTCAAGAATGCACCGATGATTTTTTCAAGGTTAGTTCTTACTACGTTCAAGGACTTTATTCATAAATTCCTAGAAGTCTACATAGACGATTGGACCGTCTATGGTCTATTAAAATACCACACTATGAATATTTGATTGATGCTAGAAAGGTGTCGACAACATCTTATTTTATTAAATTTGAGAAGAAGTGTGTATTTTGTGCTCCATTTGGAATTCTATTGGGACACGTTGTATGTAAGGACAACATGTTGGTCGATCCTGCCAAGATTATGGTAATTTTTGAATTACTGACACATACGATAGTAAAACAGCTAAGGGAGGCATTGAGCCACATAGGATAATACCGAAAGTTCATAAGAATATACGTAGAGGTCACTGTGCCAATGGAGAAGTTATTACAGAAAGATGTGAAGTTCGAGTGTAACGACGAGTGCCAGAGAAGTCTCAATACTCTAAAGCAAAATATGGTTGTAACACCTATATTATTTTTCCAGATTGGAAAAAGGAGTTCCATGTTCATGGTGATGCTTCATCAGTCACATTAGGGGTAATCCTAGCTCAACCAAGGAAAGGAGCAATCGACCACCCGATTGCGTTTGCAACTCAGAAGTTGTCTACGACAGAGAGAAATTACACAACAACAGAAAGAGAATGATTGGCAATGGTGTATGCATTAAAAAAAATTCTCCACTACATGTTAGGAGGAAATTTCCAAATGTTTACAGATCACTCAAGATTAAATTATCTTGTCAACAAGGCTGTGTTGGGGGGGAATACCTGTTAATGGTTGTTATTATTCCAAGAGTTTGATTTTGAGATCATTATGAAACCAGGGCGGTTCAATACAGGTCTCGATAATTTGTCAAGGATAGAGTCAGGAGAAGAACCAAGCAACATCAAGGATGAATTTCCCGATGCACAGTTGTTTAGAGGTAGAATAGTGGATTCCCATTACAAATAAATCATTCAATTTTTTGCAACAGGAAAAGCCCCAAAATAATTCACCACGAGTTCAAAGAAGAAACTAGTTTTTAGGGAGGCTAACTTCCAACTAATCATAGGACAACTATACTAGATGGGGCCGGATGAAATTCTGCGTCGATATGTTCTTTCGCATGAGGAAAGAGTATTCGAATAAGTGCATCATGGGATTGAAGGAGGACATTCTGGAGGGTGCGGAACCACTAGGAAGACACTCTGAGCTAGATTATGGTGGTCGAAAATTCACGGTGATGTCATAGACTATGCAGAAATATGTGATGTATGTCAAAGAACAGGAAAACTGTCACGGAGAGATGAGATGTTGTTAGTACCTCAGATAACACTGCAACCATTTGATATACATGTAGTGGAATTTGTAGGACCCATCAATCCTTCAAGGAAAAGAATAGGTGTGATATATATCATCATTGCAATAGATTATCTAACGAGATGGGCTAAGGTAGCACCAGTAAATGATTTTATAGTTGCGACAACAACAAGGTTATTATTCAACAATGTGGTTCCAATATTTGGATGTACCAAGATATTGATGACGAACCAAGGGGTTCATTTTTTCAATCAAACTATTAGAGCGATGATAGAGGAATTTCAAATAAAACACAAGAAAAGTACTCCATATCACCGCCACAAGCGAATGGATCAGTCGAGGCATTCAACAAGATATTGGAAAATGCATTGATGAAGGTATGCAACACAAATCATGACGATTGGGATCAAAAAATCCCTGCGATATTATGGGCCTACAAGAAAACTTGTAAAAGATTGTCGGGAAAAACACTATTCAAGTTATTTTATGGACAAGAAGTGGTGATGCTGATGGAATATATCGTTCCTAGTCTACGCATAGCAGCAACAGTAGGCATGAGCAACAAAGGAGTAGTTGACGAAAGATTGGCATAGTTGTTACAGGTCAAAGAGGATCATTTCATCGCGGGTTTTCACCAGCAAGTATAAAAGGATCAACAAAAGGCATGGCACAATATCCATGTAAACATGAAGCACTTCCAGCATGGAGATATGGTTCTCCTCTACGATAGCAAGTTCGTGAAGCACCCAGGTAAGTTGCAGATGTATTGGTAAGGTCCCTACATCATACATTTCATTACAGACGGAGGTGTGGTACAATTGCAGTAGTTAGACAGGGTATTGTTACCGAAACTAGTGAATGGGAGTCGGTTAAATCCCTATTGAGAAATCCAGGTGCAGCACCAATGCTGACAACCGCGAATGAAAAAAAACTTACAAAAAAAAATGGAAAAGTTTAGAAGGGAAGTTTATCGACAAATAACAGAGGAATAAGGAAAGGTTAATTGCAACAAAGAGTTACGCTTGGCGACATCTAACCAAGTGAAATATGGTCAAATAATACAATATATACAACATTTAGACAAGGTGGGTGATGGAGCAAGTGGGAAAGATGCAAATTTATTGATCGATGTAGCCGTTAAATCTGCAGAATCGATGCAGGATTCAGTCAATCTATGAGGAATTTGGAAATAATGCTCCAAATATTTCACACGAAAGAATAAGAGGCTATAAAATGGGCCAGGGGCATGGTTCAACCCATTGCATGAGTTCATAAGATGAATTAGAGTAAAGTAAAGCATAATATTGAAGAAAACACTGAGAGAGAAGAAAATTAGTGCAGAAACCATGGCACCATTTATTTCGAGCACCAGTACGCACGGATCGCCAAGAGCAGGAGTAGAGATTGTAGAAGAGAATCCAAAAATTGAGTCCTCATCAATACGACCCATCCGAAAGAGACGAAGTGCAAATATCCCAATCACTCCAGACCAAAGGACTAATACAACTCAGATTTTGGCAAGGCAAGGTGCAGCAGAGGCATAAGCTAAGCTGTCGACTATAGTGATGGAGGAAACAACAGTAAGGGGTAAACCACAAGGACCGACAATAGAATATATCCTAGGTTATGTACTGCCAAGGAATTTAGGGGCACCAACGGTACGCATGAGTAAAAACCAAAATTATACTGTCAAGATGTTGGCAACACCTAAGGGAGTCCACGTGATGATGAATATAGTACCGAAGTTGTAGAAAATACAATATTGTGACCACAACATTCTAGAATACCCAACATGCATAGAGGGCACATATGAGGATATACGACACACCAACAATGGCCCAATCACTAGAGAACCAACGCAATGGGCATTGGGACTACAGGTGGTTGGACTATTGTTGATTATCCACATGTTCCACTTTGGGCGATCCCCGGTCAATGCATGTGTGAAGTAGTTGTTGGCATGTGTCCATGGTGGGTATATGTATTTGGACACAAAGGTTCTAATTAATATTGATTTGATCTCCTGAATCACCGGCCTCCCCAAGGCAGGGGTCGATCCCTCCCAATACTTTGACATAGGACAGGACAACGACAAGAAGTTGGTATCCATACAGAGGAAGAAGCATGGCATAGTAAAAGAAAAAAGGGAATATACCATTAATACCATCAATGATTAAGGAGTTCACATTGCAAAAAAGTTGTTAATGGTCAAGATAGTGCGGAAAAATCACCTGAACCAGTGCACATCGGAGTGATCGCATCTATACAGCAGTGTGTAGCTAGTGTTTAGATGAATTGGTCCCTATTTTTTCTAAATGAGTTAATGGAGGACTCCATATTGATGCAAGAGGTGGTAAAGTCATTCACTTACTCTTGGTTGATGATACTCATGGCATTTGTTGGTTGGATGGAACCAACACATTATCAGGGAATGGAGGTTGACACTATCAACATTTTCCATGGAGCATGGTATTTAGATGATGAAGAGAATTCGCAAGATGAATCCTCTTTCACAACTCCAAAAAGGTTAGAGTTGGAGAGACAATAGGAAGAAAGAATAGATAAAGCATCGGTTTGAACAAGGGGAGGGGAGCAATACAACAGGGCTCTCTGATGAACAAGTGAACAAATTATTTGCCTCAATTACTAAGGGGACCAGCAGAATCCAAGAAAAGGTAACGCAACACATCACATGATATTTACATCAAGTTATAGGGTTTTTGCAAATGCTGAAAAATGCAGTACTGGAAACGAAGATACCATAAGATGGTGCGATGCAAAGAGAAGTCATGGTGGACATTGGAAAGAAAGTGAAACTGGTCTAGATTTTGTCATGGGAAATAACAAGAGGGAATGAGGACGCATATGATACGTTAAACGGGTTTGAATTTATTGTTTTTGACCTCAACAAACTCCCAATGCACATGATGACACGATTTTAGATCATAGCAAGAGAAGAAATCAGAAACTGCGAAGCGATAGTCCACAACCAACTGGTCTGGTCTAGGAAGCAGGCAGAAAGAGCCTAAGAGGAACTTCAGCACCTCAAGTCAGAAAAGGAAGCAATCATATAGGAGAAAACAACAACATTTGACAACAGGTAGAAACTATATAGAGTAGTCTCGTTAGCCTACGAGGAAGTACCAGAAGTGAGTTTGGAAATGTTGGCTGAAGCGAAACTATTGTGGCTGGGGAAAGTCACTGCAAACCTAAGGAAGGACAATGAAGAATTGTGGGCTAGAGCGATACCCAGCACACCACTAGAGAAACTAGTAGAGAAGATAAGTGCAATTGAATACATCTCCACATAAATAGAGGAGCTAGAGATAGTTGTGCAATTGATTGTGAAGGTGACAACACAATATTGGGGGAGCCTGGTACAGGATGAGCAGTTCCAAAAACTGAATATGCAGCCCAGCAAGGCATAGGTGCAATTGACAGTGTTGCGGGGATCACTCAAAGTGATGCCCCCACTAGCGTAGGTGACAAAGGAAAGAGAGTTAAAAGCATTATAGCAGTGCATTAACAGGGCATGGGCATGGAACCAACAGAGAAAAACACAGTTAGAATAACTCTAAGGTACCGCAGAGAAACTAGCGCTCAAGGCCATGGAATAAATTACGAACACCAAGGAAGTGCAGAGAAAAGTGCACCATATGTCTAAATACCATCCGACAGAATAGGAGATGGAAGAGTACACAACACTCAAAGTAAAAGTAAAGGAATTCATTGATCAAGTTAAGACCGAATATGACAAATTTAAGACAAATTTGAGCACACCACTTGCTTCCAACTGAGGTGGCTCGAGGATGAGCCACAAGTTTGTGTAGGGGGCTTGTTAGAAAGGGATTAGAGTGCTCAAAGTGCACTTCCAACACCAACAAGAAGGATGTTGAAATAAAGAAGATTCAACAGTGGAAAAGTAAGAAATCGACAAGTGTGGTCATTTTTGTCAAGTTAGTTAGGAGATTGGTTAAGTGGACCATTTTGTAATGGCTTAGTAAGCCTATAAGTAGAGTTAGAGTGTAGGAATGATGGATATCATTAAGGGAACCATGATCATAGGAATAAATGTATTTTATGGTCTGAGGCTAATCGACCAAGGGATATTTCTGTCTTTTGCGATATATTTTTGGAATTAATTATATGAAAGTTATGTTGATGACACAATTATGCTTATTGTTTTTTTTATGGAAGATGTGTTTCCTTTTGAAGGTAGTTTAATAATGAATCATGTGAAATCTATAATGATGTTATCTATGTGCTTACTTATTTACATTTGAATGATGTGAAGCCTTGTAGAGTTTGTTGGTTTACTATATGTTGATGTCTTTTTTAATATAAATGTGAATTTGAATCATGATGTTAACTTGTGTCAATCTAAATCCGAGTACATACAAATGTAACCCATAATGATAAGTAAATCTGGATAATGGTATGAATGGAAACCTAGATTTCTGGATGTTGTGGTAAAGTAACATATAGTGCAAAATTCGTCTTCCCTCTAAAGAAACTTGGTTCATGCAGCCCTCCCTCATACATCTCAGGTGAGACTGCACCTACTTCGCAGGTGTTGTTGGATAGGGTAAAACCTATCAGGTCAATGTTTAAGGAGTTCGCGTCGATGGGTGTCAATAGATCTGTGGAGTGAACCCATGTTGACAGGATTGTGTCAACACCTACATCATTCCATCAACCCAGTATCTTCGCATTACCCACAAGCCCCGTACACCATATCTTTACTCATTGAAATTCATATTTAATATCCCTTTTTCACATATGAGCATCTTGATCCATAATTGTAAGGACAATTGATATCTCCCTCAAGGTCCCTTAAAAAATTCCCTTTCTGCATCGATGTAGGATTTAATTGTATCGACATAGAATTCAGTAAGGTATCCTTTCATATTGTTTTCTATCCACGCATCAAAATCCCTTGAAACTTTGTTGCTGACCCTACACATTTGTTGGATTAGTTTCAAAGTCCAGTGTTCAGGATCTCCTCCCTGGAAATTGTTCTTTTGAAAAGTGAGTTGCGCCAACCATTCATACAGAAATATTGGGAGTTCATAGAAGAATACTTCATGGATATCATAATAGATTTACTTTTCCAACCATTCATTTGTTTACCATATCGAGTTTTGGTTTTCTTCTTAGGAAAAGTCTTGGGTATTCTTATCAAACCACTCCTAGATTTATTGTTTCGTTGGATCCCAAGGCATTTCCTCTTATTTTTTGCACTATGGTCCCGAGAACATAACCATTTATTGAAACAGTTCTATTGACACGGGTTCACTTCGCATTGATTCCAACAAACCTGGACACTGAATCCCTAAACATTGGCCCAAAAAGGTTTTAATCTTTCCAGCAACACCCGCAGGCCAGGTGCAGTCTCACCTGAGATGTTTGAGGGAGGGATGCAGGAACCACGTTTCTGTAGTGGGAATAATACATGCATTATTCCATACCCATTTGTAACATAAACCCAAGATTCATACCCAAATTAAGATTCCATGCTACCATCAACCTTATTTGCATCAAGATGTGTTTTAACATATAATAAACTATTGCGGTATATCATTCATATTGCAATAAAGTATAATGATAGAGACATAGCACAATCATCTTTATTAACTTATCAAAGCATCCATAATTGCTAACATTTATTTATCATAAATAGAGTAAATATTCTCATGTGGTTGTATCTTACTACTCTTGAAAGCTATTGGGTGTTTTCCTTGCTTTAGGACTGCTCCAATGCCCTCCCTCGATGCATCACACTCTAAGACAAATAGTTTATAAAAATCGGGCAATGCTAGAATAATACAATTGCTTATTACCTCTTTCATTCTTTGGAAATATTTTCCAGCTTCTTCATGCCATTGGAAAGCGTCCTTATTTTTCAAATCAGTGAGATGTGAAGTGAGTTGGTATAACCCCTTCACAAGCTTTCTATAGTAGGTACAAATTCTAATGAACCCTCTCAATTCAGTGATATTTTCGAGACAAGGCCATTCTATAATGGATTTTATTTTTTCTATATGCACCTTCACACCATCTTGACCAATTATGTGTCCAATATACACAATTTTTGTCAAACCAAACCCACATTTTGATATATTAGCAAAAAAAGATTGATCATGCATAATTTTTAATACCGCTTCTAGATAATGCAAATGCTCCTTCCATGTTTTACCGTAAATAAGAATGGCATCAAAGAAAACTAGTACAAAATTATGAAGTTACTTGTGGAAGATATTGTTCATGCATTATTGGAATGTGGTAGGAGCATTTTTCAAGCCAAAGGGTATGGAAACAAACTTAAAGTGACCACAGTGGCATATGAAAGCAGTCTTTGGTATGTCTTCATCCCTTATTCGAATTTGATGATAACCAAATATAAGATCAATATTTGAGAAGAACTTTTCTCCATGGAGATCATCCATGAGATATTCAATCCTAGGGATGGGATATCTATTCTTCACTGTCTTCTTATTCAAATCTCTAAAATCAATGCACTTCCTCAAAGTTTCATCCCTTTTCTTTACCATAACAACAAAATAAGCATAGGGGCTTGAACTAGGCCCTATGAAACCCAATTCCAAAAGTTATTTAATGGCCTCCTCGATCTCATCTCGAATCCTTTTGGGGTTCCTATAGGGATTCATTTTCATAGGTTGGGTTCCTATATCTAACTCAATGGTATGTTCAACCCATATGTATGGTGGTCTCCCTAGGGGAAGGTCTCCAAAAACCTTCTCATACTTACCCAACAATTGATCTATCTCCTTAGGATGCTTGGAAACCTTCAAGTTAGTCTTATAAGATGTAATAAAAAATTTAGTATCCCATTCAATGTCTCCATGCCTCAATATTGACCTCATACTATGAGAGGACACCACTTGGTTTGGGTAAGTGTGCATACATATCCATAAGATTGGTTTCCCATCTAAATTTTTGAAATTCATGCCAGGGAATTGATAGTTCAATGTATGTTCTCCCAAATAATATAACCATTTCACTCCCAAAAACCACATTTGTATCAGCGACATTCACTACATAGAAATTGTCGGTAATAGTATTATTTCCTATAGTAACTTGAAGCTTTGGAATCCATTCGATGCAGTCCATAGAATTGTTACCTGGAATGATGGTTTTGAAACTATGAAATATTTCAGCTTGTAACTTTCTCCTCTCCACCAAGGATACATCTATGAATTTATGAGTGGCTCCTCCATCCACTAGGACCATAGCCTTTTGGGCGTGTATGTTACCCTTGAGTCTAAGGGTGTGAAATCTAGGTTCACCTGAAAGTACTGCAATTTTTCCTATCTCCGTAGTGGTTTGTTCTTCTTCTATTGTTCCATACCCCTTTTCTTGGGCTTCAAGTTGTGTTTCTTCCTCTCCTCCCTCTTCTTTATCCTCAAATAAAACCTCAATGTAGTGTGTCTTCCCTTTTGCACACCTATGTCCTGGAACCCAAGGTTGATGACAGGTGAAGCACAAATTGTTTCTTTTGAGTTCTTCTTTGCTTGGCCCTTCCTTGTTCTCCTTAACAAAAGAGTCATTTTTCCATGGTTTCCTCCCATCTTTGAATTTGGAAAGAAAATTAGGCTTAAGGGGAAATCTGGTTTTTTACAACACATCCTGCAAGTATCTTGTCAAATTCATGGAATCCTTCAATGTAGCTAGATTGTGGGATTTCAAGAGCCCTTTCAAAGGTTCTGTCAACCCTTCAGTAAATAGTAAAACCAACCTAGCCATAGAAACACCAAAAACAATTACTGGTATCTTTTCAAATTCTAACATATATGCTTCATGGTTTCCTACTTGCTTTAATTGTGCTAATTCTTTGAAAGGAAGTTCATGATCTTTCCTATCAAATCTCTCCATTAAGGAATTGGAGAACACTTCATAGGATGAAATGTGATCATGTCCCAATGTTCTAATTCCATGAAACCACCAATCATTGGCTTCTCGTTCAAGATGTAGAATGGCATTTTCAGTGCATCTTCTTCAACCATAGGATTCAACTGGAAATACACGCCTAGTTTTTGTAGCCATGCATTAGCAGAAATTTGGGAAGAACCATCAAAGGAAGGGATAGTTATGTTTCCAATGGAATAATTTAATTCATGATTTACAGAAGGTGTCCTATTCCCACTTCCTCCTTTCTTAAACTGAAGAGAGGCCTTGATGAACTTATTGAAAGGTAGGAGTTTCCTACATTCATCACTTAGTTGTTGCCAATCATTTGTTGCTTCCTTCACCTCATAAGTAGTGTAAGGGGTCTATTTGGACTCTAAAACTTAGGAATTGCAGGTCTAGTCTTATTCTTGAATTCATGAGGTCGGTTATGAGGTCCAGTATTTGAAAAAATAACTTCCCCATAGGTCTTCTTCTCATCATGAGGTGTATTATTACTACTTCTAGGCATTGGCTTTCCCCCAAGTTGGCCAGACAACAATTCGAACCCTTGCATAAAACATCTGGTCATATTTTCAAGATATGTATTCAATAATGTTTTAAGGTCCCCATTATCCCCCTTATCCTCCATATCTCTGAATCCTAGTTTTTCCCTAATCTTCTCGTACTTAGAGTTAACTTCTTCACCTTTTTCTCTTTCACTGTTAATGTCTTCAGTATCATTTTCTAATGTGGGAAGAATATCATCATAAAATATGAATAGGAAACTCCAACATATGCTAATATCATGCTTTGATACTACTATAATGACTCAACATGAAATTTCCAAACAAAGGCACAATTCGGGTAAATTCAAGATTAACTAGCCTTGACTCTAAGGGTTCCAGATGGCACCAAATGGTCCCGAATTTGGTAGGGTATAATAGGATGAGTCTAAATACCTCTCAAGAGTTCCTATGATAATTTTATTACTGTATTCAAACATATTGAACTTTATTTAGTATTTATGACATATAGGGAAAATGTTCTAGGAAATTGTGGTGAAATCCCCCTAGGGTGTGGGCCACAAAAGGGGTTCCAACTCAAGTAAGACTCTCCAAAATTTATTAAAAGAATATGTGGAATTACAATTGATCTTATTTAATGTTATTATACGTGTTTATTGTTTCTGTAAACTAGTTATAGCATTCCACATTCATTTGGTAACATTCAGTGATATTGCTTAAAAGGAAATGTCATAGAGAGCTCCATTTCAACTCACAAAAAGTACATGAAATATTGCAGAGAATAGCGTGGTGAATGTATACCATATACATCATAAAAATATCCTACTCAAAATAATTTAAAATTAGAGAAAAAATTCAATACAAATTAGATACACAACTCCTTTGAAATGGAAACCAATACATGGAAACTAGTCAAACCATAGCTTGGAAATGTGGGCATTTTTCATATGTTTTTATGATAATTAGAATTAAAAAGAGTATGGGAACATATTACATAGAAAAACATAATTCACTCATGGTTGGGAATAAACTAATATCAACCAATCATAAGCACCATTCACACTAGTGCACCATCATATGAAAACATGGGAATAATGAAATGGGGAATGAAAGAATGGGGAAAGAGAGGAATCATGAATTGTATAATCCATATATATGAAACAAAAACAATCCATTAAGCTCCAAGTGAGAGGTCAGGGTGAACTCTCCAACATACAATTTAGATAGGAATCCAACTCCCTCAAAATTGGCTCACTAGCAGGGAGAGTGAGCACTCACTGTGCAATGGACAAGCTAGATATTTCCAAAATTCCAAAGGAAATTATCAAAATTGTCAAAATATATTCTTCTTCCTCATGACATATTTTTATATTACTCATTAGATCCTATAAGGTCAAATCCCCCTCCATAGGCTTCCTCCAACTCATCCTATTTGCTTAGAAACCCCTATGACACTTGTCATCTTCCTCATGCCTCAATCCTATTCCAAATTTGAATGGCTGACAATAACCTCCAAATGCACCCTCTTGGTGGATATTTTTATCCCTAACATTTCATATTGTTATAGGTATTCAATCATGTCTGATGTTTTCATAGAATCTTCCATAATTGCTTTCATATAGTGCAGGGAATCTCTCTCCAAGTCGCACACATTTTCTTCCTAATCTCTTCCTCTTCCATGGGGATTTATTCCTCTTCACCAATTCATATCCTTTGGCTCATGATATGTTACTTGACACCTATTAATCTCCCAAGAACTTCCCATTCCTCATAATTCTAGTTTGGGGGTAGGTCATGACAAGTGTAGAGAGGAATCTAGCCACCCAAGGTCTCCATGAACCTCCAAGCGTCTCCATGAAGCAATGCCACTTTATTTTCTCCATATTTATTATTTATATGACCCAATTTAATGTGTATATGGTAAACTAAGGTCCTCTTGGGTCTCATATCCCCCTTATTTCAAAATTTAATTCCTCCACCTCAACCTAGGGAACTAGTAGGTTGGTGAAACATTGTTAACTAGTAGTCTTATTGGGATGGGGACATGAAATATAGACCCGTGCCAACAATATTCTTGACACATGTACCCATTTTGGAATTATTAGGTGCACTAAAGAGTACTTGGTGTTCTTCCTGATTTGCACATGAGGGGCATCATCCTTCCATGGAGGATTGTAGCCCGGAAACATCGTCGTAGACCCCAATCCAGAAGATTCAACATCATGTGTAGCTTTTGTTCATCCTTCTAGATTGGATAATAGACTCTTGATCCTTATTTTCCTTGGTGGAAACTACTGGTAGTGGAACTAAAACAACTTATAGTTGCTCTTTGATAATGGGATAGATGGTGGGGCTTCAACTGTAGATCCCTAAGCAGTGCTAGTGCTAGATACATTGATTTCCATGGCTACACATCATAAATTGTAGAAATCAGCTTCGACAATTCTTACAATGCTAGCTAGCTCAATACTCTTCAACATCTTAATACCATGAGTTTGTATAGTGGAGAAAATTCCATTTATGAATTGATTAGCGCATGCGGCTAGCCTGTCTGATCACATGGTTAGTTAATATGACCATATATTTGCAATGATTATGAGGGTGGAAACCAATCCATTCACATGCTCTGGTATTTTTGGTTATTCATGACAATATTCCACTAGCGTTGCCACTATTTCTGTCATAAAAAGCAGTTATTTAATGTGCATTAATTGCTAACTTGAAAAATGAACATGTCGCAAAACCCAAGTCTTTTGTCTTTTGTAATTTTCTCAGAGATGTTTTCATTTGAAACTATGAAATAATTAATAGACAAGGTAAGTTCTCACCTTACAAGAAAACACGTTTTCAAGCATGTGAGGCAACATATGGGAGAAATCAAGCAAGACTGAAAAATCATAATAATCAATGAACATCCAAGTTCATGACTCCTCTCTGAGTGTAATGGTTACATGCATGTGGTGCATTTAAGACCAAACAAAAGCAACATATGGAAGGAAGAAACAAAAAATAATGTGCAATAAAAAAAATAAAAGAATATGATGGGAGCCCTTGTAGGAATGTCTAGAAAGAGATGAGAGAAGAGAATGAGGATCACAATACAAACTCAATATATAAGGGTTCTCAATCCTAATAAAATTGCTAGGGATGGATGCCAAATAAAAACAAATGGTGTTACTCTATATAAACCATCATAGGTTCAAGGACTTATCATTGGTTGTTTTTTGTCATGTATGAAGTATCCCGTTAATACTTAATTATTTCCACATGCAACATTTTTGCAATTTACACAGTAAGGTGTCATCAACATATAGCATGGAGCCCACCAAAGACATCCTCGTTAGGATCCAAGAAATAGTATGAGTCCATAAGTGATAAAGAATAGTCAAAATACAATGTTGCACAGCCAAACCTTTTTTGAGGTGTGCTACTACACATATTACCAGTTATGTTCCCATGCGGGACTTGCGTGCTGTTCTTCAGAAAAATCATTCTACTGCATAGATTTTCCTTTTATATCCACATGACTTTCAAAATGGTGGGATCCCAACAACCAATAATGCATTTAAGGCTCATGAAGGCCCCTCACCAACAAAAATTCAAAGTTGTATTCTGAACATGATAAATGGGAATTTAATATCCCCCATTATGTACCTTGAATCTAGTTCATGAGGTAATGGGGTTCAAACTTGGATCTAGTTATTTATTGGCCACATCTTCACCTATAAAAGGAATCCATGGACATGCATATTGTAAGAATAAATTAGAGAAAGCTTATTCAGTTGGAATTGTGATATAGCTCCCTTATAGCTCACCTCTTCCCACTTGCTAGCATTCCCCAAACTCCCTTGCCTCCTTCCTCCAAGGGGCAGGTGTTTATCTCCAATGTTTCTTTGAGGTATCTAGCATCTAGTGTGGACAAAATATACTTCCCTAACGAAGATTTTTTGCATCCATTTGGAGCTCACATATCCTAGGTGACACTATATGTATTTTCTTTACAAGTGGGAAATATGAAGTGGTTCTTGCACTTGTTTCTTGTTATGGTTTGCATCCATCTTTCCTTATTGCTTATTTCAAGTTTTTTTTTTTTTAAAGAGCCTGCAGGATCTACTTGGGGTTATCACATTTTATTTTTGTTTCTAAATNTAGTCAACAACCTCAAGGGATTCACCCACCATGGGAGAGACCGAACACCTTTGTGCATATTTTACCACAACATAGCCTCATAACACAGTTGATACCAATATGAATAAATTATTCTTTATGGTACAAAATTTGATTTTCGCATCCATTCACATCTATTTCATAAATTTTATAGAAAAAACATACTTATATTTACAACTATTGATTATTCAAAATACCCATTCAATTTTGTTGGATTATTCCTACCATAAATTCATTCAAACCATGCTCTAATAATTCATACATATAAACAATTCAATAACTGTAATTTAAGCATACACGTATATTAGAAATTATAAACCATGACAATCATACAGAATTTGGAACTTATCTTAGGAATGTCCTCAAACCAGCTACAAGCAAAGGATGTTCCTCCCAACCATCAATCTCTCTATTTTCTTGATAGATTCCACACCTAACTTGGGGATACCAGTCCACAAGGGGATAATTTAAACTTATTCTGCTTCAACTTACAGACACATTCATCTTAGATCACTCCTCACCCAAGGGGACCTATTCTCTAACTAAGTGATGCAGGTAACCCAATCCACAGATGACCCCAAACCCTCACTCTTTCCTCGTTAGTTAGTACAATTCCAGGGAAGGTACACCCTTCTCTACACCGTAGTCCCTCAGAATTTATCCTTCCCCTTTTAGTGCTCCAATGCATATCGACCAAGAAGGATTTGTGACAACGTTCTAGGGATGTCACATATAGTTTCTCTAATCTTTGGCACTAACTTATCAAGGTATTAAGTATGTCATTTATCAGGGTGGGCTCAAGTGTTAAAATATGAAACTCGTTTCCTTTGCCTTACCTACCAGAATTACCATAGCATGGATGCTCTTCCACCTTGATGTTGAAAATAATGACTTATGGAATTAGTGAGTTTCTAACATCATGTATGCATGCTTTTATCTTGATGTGTGACTTCGCAAGAAGAGGACACTTTTCCATTTTAATACTTAACTAAGATAATTAACCTATGATTAATTAAAGTGACCCTCATAACTATGGTTAAGGGACTTTGGGTTAAAAAATAAAATGAAGGCTAAGGAATAGTTAAATCCCACTAGGTTAATCACCCCTTAGCCCCTCTCACTTCTCCCACTTGTGGATTCGTATCCCCCCATCTCTTCTTCGTCCTTATTCCCTTGCATTTGTCAGGGAATTTTATATTAAAACTAAAATGTACACATTTACAATATATTCAGTCATCATAGACCATTCATATCCAACTTCTAGAATTTACATAATTACATCATATTTACATCTTGGGGTCAAAAATGGGGTGTTACATGTGCATAGGTGAAGAAACAGATGGGATAACACATCAACATCAAATGGGGTGGATCCTATGGTGAAACCAAGGAAAAAAACTTTGCATGCAACACTATAGAGGGAGATACTAATCATATATGCCAATTCATGAATATACCTTACCAAGTCAACTATGGGTATGAAAATGATCCATAGGTACCATAAAATCTAGTCCAAGTCCTTGCACCCACAAAGCAATAACAAACAAGTTTTTATTAGATTCTAGCATAGTTATTAAATTCATGAAAGTGTCATAACCTTAAATTGGCCAGCATCCCAATCAATGGAAAAATTAACTTTCAAAAGTGGTCCAAGGTATCCTCATCAAGTGCAAGAGGTGGTTCTATGGTAGAGAAGAATTGAAATTATCAATATTGAGAAATGGAGGTTAAGGGCATTCGAGTGGAATAACCACACCCAAGAAAGGAGTTGAAAGTATAACCAATATTGAGGTCATTTGAATAAACACATAAATATTTCATGGCCTCTAAGAATTTTCTAGCACCTAGTTCACACCAGTGCTAAATTTTGAAGAGCTTTACAGGCAGGATTGGCGTAATTTTGAGCTGAACAGTTGACAAGGGAAAAGGCCAATAAAAAAAGAGGAGGAATAAGATCTGAAAAATCCCTTATCATAGGACCATGAAGGACATCAAGAGGTTCTAGAGGTTACGTTGTGGTCAAGATGCATAACGCAGATTACCCAGCGGTGACAATCAATGGTTGTTAAGGATTTCGTGGAGTAAAGTTGCACGGAGAGATAAGTTGTGAAGGATCACGAAATGAGTTACATCCTCCAAGTTTCAATGGTCATGATCTAGAGGTGTCATAGATATACGGCTGGAAAGAGTTTCGCGACAGAAACTCACATGAGAATAAGCCAAGTTAGGGCCATGAAATATCGTAGGGTCCTCATGATTGAATGGTCACGATCTCCTATGGGCCAGAACCATGGACAAGATATGTTTTTGCATCCTAAAGTTGTACTGTGAAAAACAACAAGGTGGGGCGCTGTGAAAGTTTCATAGGACACGCACAATTGAACAGTGGAGATCTGACGGAGATCAGGTCAGCAGCTCAAATTTTTTTTCGTGGTCCGAAAGCACATGGGTTTTAGCGAGAGGATCTGCTGTGAAATCCAATAGGACATCATGTTTTGGGCGATGTAGATTTAGAGGAGATCTGATTGACGATTCTGGTGGATTTTGTGATGGATAGGTACAAGGAGGTTAAAAAGGTAAGCAATTGTGAAATTGTGTATAGGACCATATCAAGGGATGACTAGGATCCATCGTAGAAGAAATCTACGGTCGTGATCGATTTCACAGGGGGGAAAGTGCAAGGAGGGAAGGATCAGTGCAGGTATGAAGAAAAGTTGAAGCATGGGTGAAATGCGATGATGTAGATCATGCCCGAGGGGATAAAACCGTTAGGATATGTTATGTAGCGTCACTATCAAAGCAAGCGAGTGTGCCTCTCAGACGTTGCATTACCATTTTGGATCCAGTGTGTCTATTGCATCATATTGCCTATTTTGGGTATAAATCGTGGAAAATATACCACCTCAAAATTTTGTTAGGATTTGAATGATGATTCGAGATTTGATCCCCAAATTTTGTAGCATAACTGGGCTCTGTTTGAGGTTGGTATCGGAACCCGTAGCACTATAAATATGACCTCAATTGATGAGGAAAGGGTTGGAAATTTCATTCAGAAAGAATTCTGGTCTTGTTTTTGTCCCTGTAACTTTCTTGGAAGTATTAATGAGAAGCACTCTCCCGCGTTTCTGAGATTCATCATGGTGTTCTACATTCAGTCTGTTTTTCTTGTTTTATCATGTTCATTGTTCTGTATTTCTGCTAATGCACTCTGCATATGAGGAATTCATTTCCTTAAGTGCTCCTCGTATCAGATGATGCATTTGTGATGTGTTTATGATGATTGTTATAGAATTCGCTCTCATTTAAGTGCTATGTGTCAGTTATTAGCCTCATTGTTATTGCTGCTAAAGGTGGTGCAAGAGATTCACCCACATATAGGTGCCTATTGTTTTGTTGGGCTTCTTCATCTTTCCCCTATCACCCTTTCAATATATTTGACTGTTTATGACACTTACTTTGCCTCAGAGTACAAAGGAAATCCCCCTCTCATTTTTTCTATAATACCCTTGATTGATTCAGGTTTCGACTCCATTTTCCAATGATTTTTCCTATCTGTTTGTTCTACCATCTTTAAATCTATCAACACCCAATTTATATCAGAAATATATCCTTCTGATTGCTTGATTTAAGCTAAATGTATATGTGATTGTGTTTATGTGACAAAGAGAGAGCCCTCTCTAACTGTAAGGCTAGAATACAGTCTAAAGGTTGGTTGAAATGGTTACCCCTTTGACTTCCTACCACAACCATAGGAAAATTACAGGGTGCTAACATAATTCATTTCCACAAAAAAATGTTGTCAAAAAGGTGGAAATGCATTCACCCATAAGGGAAGAGATTGGCTTTATCACCCCCAAGGGTGAAAGTACGTATTCAATCTCCAAGACTAATTTGTTAAAAGGAGTCAAAGGACCATGTTCTATGAGTGTATATTGAGTAAATGGTGGGAATTTCCATATAAGTCGATAGAAAAGAAGGTTTGTCCAACCTAGATAAGCAAGTGTAGGGAGGTCCTATTGAATCTTAAAGGAATTATGGGAATAAATTTCACTTGTGGAATTGGCATGGAAACTAATAATCAAGAAGAGTGATGTGTGCATCATATGGGATTGGAGCTCATCAATATACTCAAGGTTCAAAAATTATTGATCCTCGATGAATCTCTCCTAGTACTCAACCAAGCAAGGAAGAATATCATCAAGGAAGAAACCAGCATCAACAAATTTCAAAAAAGAATTGTAGAAAACCTTAAGCAAATAAAGGAAGCCAATCTCTTACATGTTAGAAGGTGCAATAACATAATTGTCGACGAATTAGCCCTGAAATTATAAGCAATGGATTCGTTCAAAGGGGAAGGTTTCCTTAACATCGTTAGTTCTTGTGGAGACATATAATTGGGAAACTAGATCCTCAATTATTGGAGTTTTACAAGATCAAGACATATATGAGCATAATTGTCTTGCTTGAAAAAATGATAAGGATGTCTATGTTTATGCCATGTTTGGAATTTCCCCGGCATAAGTAACAATGGCAGTGTGATTTCTTCCTTACACTTGGTTTCTATGCTTAGATTTCCTACTCTTCCTCTTCTTATTAGTTGTGGCTTGGTTACTCATTTTGGTTTTTTGAACAAAATTTTGACAAGGTTAGGAAAAAGGAGGAGGAAATAAGTTATTTTTTTTGTTAATCAAGGAGGTAAGGTTAAATAAAAATTACTAGAAGGAAACTAGAGAAAAAGTGTGATGATCAAGTCTATAAGGTTTAGGGTAGCCATAAAAAGGGCAACAACATTTCCAGGTGTTGAAAAATAAGGGGCTTTGCTTAATCTAGAGGATTCACTTGGTTGGTATTCCCTAAAACATTAGCTATTATACACTACAACAACGTGTTTCAAAGAGTATAATGGTGGAGATTAGGCTCAAGTAATGAGGGTAATACCTAGGATAATATGAAACTAATATGCACATGGGTTAATTCAGAGAGAAAAGGTTGATGAATTAATTAGTTAGCTAAACTCATGGTTATTTAGTGTTTCAAGGCTAATTTAATTTTACAAAATTCAACTAGTCCCTACTATACACAAGTATTAAGAAGTCAAACCAATAACCCAAAAACATAGCCTAATGTAATCATGGTCCTATGTACAAAAGGAAGAAAAACTTAGGTTACTTTTGTGATGAACATTAAATTTACAGTATGTTTTTTAATGAATATTGTTGGGTTATGTGTTCTAAATTCTCTCATGAAACAAATGTTGGGCAAAGGCGGTGAAGACATGAATATCAAGAAGTCATTGCTTGATAAGGAGTCAAATGTGTGATCTTAATGTCTAATATTACATAAAAGAAACATTAGAGGAAATTTCAACTCAAAATGGGCCTTTTAACTTTAACTCAAATTCGATGTCATCATGTGTTAGCCAATGAAATTGATTTAAATTTGAAATACCGTATAGGTCTTAAACACTTTTTTAATATAAATTTGGGGATATGTATCATAAAAAAAACTACTTTTTTTGTTTGTATTTTTGACATATCTCCTCGTGTTTTTACTCAAATTTCGATCGGGAGAGCTTGTTGGATGCGGATTTAAATTCATCATCCAACGAGTACGCACTCGGCATACTTTTGACGGACCCGGCTACCCCCAAAACAAGAAATACCTGAAAAAACGTGATGATGACATCATCATCACGTTTTTTCAGGTATTTCTTGTTTTTGGGGTAGCGGGGTCCATCAAAAGTATGCCGAGTGGGTACTCGTTGGATGCAGAATTTAATTCCTCATCCAACGAGCTCTCCCGATCGAAATTTGATTAAAAAAATGGGGAGATATGTCGAAAATACAAACAAAAAAATAGTTTTTTTCTTTTCTTCCTCCAAAATTAATAAATATTATTTTATTATTTTAACTATTATTTTATTAATTTTTTTTAGGAGGCCCATTTTGAGTTGAAATTTCCTCTAATGTCCTTTAAAAAAACTGGAAATTGAAAGTTTTGTAACTTTTCTCTTAGTTTCTAAATTACAAAACTAGTAAACAAGCAAACAAGAAGAAGCATAGACATCAATATACAAAACTAATCCAAAAATTATAATTAAAATCCCCTTAATTTTTGTGGCTTTTCTACCTAAAATATATAATTCCCTTAAAAAAAAATTACTTGTATACATAAAAGATACTTAATGCATGGAAAAATCAATGACAAAAGTGCACACGCCCTCAACATAGGAAAATAATTGTTGACATAGAACTAGTTGGGGTGCAAATAGGATTGTGTGGATAAATTCTTTATGGGTGCATGCACACATGAAAAACAAGCATGCATACACATGTAACATGCACAAGGGTGGAAGGGTTAGGCACGGTGTAGATATGGACCGTGTGAGTTCTTCAAGAAAAGCAATGACATTGTGTGCATTTCCTTATGTTAAGCCATATATATGTGCTCAAAATATATAGACAATAATGTTTCCTAAGAGAAAACCCTAGAAAAATAAAAAGTCAAAATGGGCATGCAGTTACAACATTCAACAATCGTAGATCTTGGATGGGAAAAAAGGTAATGAAAAAAAACTAGAGAACAAATTCACATAAGAAATCCTAGTAAATCCAATCTAAGAAGTGATAAAAATGAAAGAATATCTTACACATTGGAGTTGTCATTATGTCGATAGGGATTTTTGTAATATGTGTACTACTTAGTCCCTATTGGCATATTAGTATGTTAGTGACAAAAAAACAAGAAAATAAACATGAATTCAAACTAAAGCTTTGAAAGATAAAGGGGATAGGGGGATGAGAAAACTAATGAACTTGCACTTATTAGTGGATCATCTAAACTTTAATTTAGGTACAAAAAATCATGAGGATAAGGTATAAATCTAATAACTTGTGTTGATGTCCAACATCGACATGATTTTGAAGCATTGAAACATGATGTCAAATGTGATCATCCTTAGCTATGTCGTTATCCTTCTTCATCTCAACTAAAGAGGCAATATCAAAGGCTTCTTCATGGTCATATTCAGTATCACCATGTACACCATCGTTTTTCTCCCACATCACTCTTCTGAAATTCCATCACCTGCAATTTATCAATCAAGTTTTAGCAATTTTATTTAAATAAATAACCTTTAATAAACTCACCATTTATTTTTCTAAGTCGTGTCACTATTACCATTTCCATGAGAGGAAAAAAAAACATCCCCACTTTGTCTCTCATGTTCAAATTCCCAAAAAAAGAAATCTTTTATAATAAAACTCCATTTAATATAAAAGAGGATCAAAGGTTTTCCACCTTTTATGAGTTGTTTTAATCTACCTCTTAATGATAAAAGAGGATCAAAGGTTTTCCACGTTTATGAGTTGTTTTAATCTACCTCTTAATGATAGCCCATTCTATGTTTTTTAAGTACACCTTATGATACAATGTTAAAAAATAAAATAAAATAAACTAAACAAACAAAGCTCCTCCCTTCCCCAAGCTTACCTTTCTAATTCCCATGGTTATAAAAAATGGTGATGGAAAGTTTATCTTCTTTCCTAAAACCGAACTTATTAAATTCCATTTGTAAATAAGAAAAGAAAAGAAGTAGCATCCCAAAAGTTGAATGCTTATCATAAAAGGAAGAAAACTTCCCAAAGGTTACGATGAATACGTTGCAAACGGTTATCATAAAAGGAAGAAACTTTCCAAAGTTTATCATATATTCGGGTTTCGAAGCTTCAAATACAACCAATGGAAACAAAGGAGCATCCAATTTTAATTGTGAGTTCTATCTTAAAATTAAAATTATGGACGTGAGTTGTATCTTAATTTTAATTGTGAGTTCTATCTTGATTTTAATTGTGAGTTCTAGGCAAAGATAGGTACGTGGCTTTCAATAGTAAATTATATTATTGGACATGCGAGCATTCTCGACTTAAAATGTGAGCTTGTTTTCTTGAAAGCTATTATAGGAGATGTGTGGACTTTGACAAAATTCCTCCTTCAAAGCACTCTTTGATAGTTCTAGCGAAGCATTACTGGATTCACACCTTTTTTTTCTAGTTTCTAACATATTACCAGCATTATGATGGCCAAATGTGGATCTAAGATACAATAATCACAAGTAGCATATTGAACTCAAGTCTCATGGATTTTGGCTACACAAAGTTGAAAAGGATCAACAAATGTGTTTGCATGAGGTAAAGGAGAATTTCTTCACACACGTGGATTCTACTAATTTTGAAGTCTCTACTTAACCCATTAGTATAGTAAACCTAATGAGAAGGAGACAAAGGAAATGTATCTTATAAACTTTGATAATAAACTTCGATAATAAATGTCGACAATAAACTTATCTTATAAACTTGTGAAATTTACAATCATATGATGGCGGATTTCAAGCGAGTCTCAGATCTGGAAGTGTTTACATCCGTGGCCACACTTGGTAGACACACCATAGAACCCACTATGCCCTCAACTACTTTGAAATATAGTAAACATGCCTGGAAGGCAACCTGAATCGTGTAGCATCTTATTTCCCCAAAGTCTTCACATACTTTAACTTCATCTAATTGACTTTAGACCTATTGTAGCCTAGTGACAGACTCCATTGTTCTATATAGTGTATCTTCAACCTCAAGTACACAACATTTTCTATTAACCACTGTATGTAATTGTATATGCTTCATATATATCTTGACATATGCCAAAACTTGTGTAGTATACATCATTATAGGATTTACTTTAACATCAATAAACCACTGTATAGTTGCATGCATCATCTTTCACAGTTTGTTCTCATCACATTTATTAAAGCATCATCATTGCATGTCATGTCACACATCAATATTGTAACTACTCAACACATTACCTTTCATAAGCTTTATTCCTTGATTGTGCGTTTTGCAGACATGAACTAGGGATTTTAGAATACCTACAAACTTTGTCAAAGTTGTCATGTCAAGCTGTTGTCAAACTTCAAGCCTTATACTTCATCTTCTAGATTGTATTCTTCACCTTATTGTTCATCACTTTAGGCTTGACTGAGTATTGAGTGTGCATCATTATGCATGTGCCATCATTTATATGTATGTATTATAGCATGGATCTTCTCATGGCATGTATCATCAATATGGATGCATAGAGGAGTGCATCATCATATATATACCACGCATCACTTGTTAATACATTTCATACACTACATAATTCATCTTTGTATTCAATATACATACCTTGTTACCGATGGGTCTATCCAAGGGCAGCACTAAACTTTTTATCCTCCAAGCTTCAGAATGAGTAGAAGAAGTGCCAGTAATAGCACAAGACTGTGTAAAATGTAAAAACATAGGTCACCCAAAAACAATATGGATGTGAGCAGCAGCAAGGAGTTCAAACTCTAGTTTGTAATAAGAGACTGTCACTCAAACTTGGATTCGTGATAAGGTGTAGGACTGTCATACAAATTCGTACCGAATACCCAAAGAATTAATGCCTTGGTGGAAACTTCGTATGTCTATCTTTGTGAAATAATTCAGCTGCTACCACCAGACTCGTATTAAAAGGAAAACCTTTACTGTGTATACCCAAAAATATAGGAAGAGATCTTCAAAATAGAAAAAAGTCTTGAGGAAAATGTGGGTTTGTTTTTTACCTTTGCTACTACCCGAGTTTCCACATTCAAACCTTGCTGCCACCACAGTCTGTGTTTTCTTCCTTAGACATTAGAAATTTACTTTTTAACTGGTATAAATGTGTTGGTAAACCCTAAGCAAGTTCATTGTGAACTGCTGCTCCAAAAAAAAAAGGACTGCTGCAAAAAATTGATTGCTCCTTCACCTTACTGCTGCCACCACATTCTATGTTTTTTTGTCTTAGTCAACCGTCCGAAAAATCACAGAGAAACTTTTGAAATTCACAAACAAAAATGAGAGTGTTTGGCTCTTATTTATACACATTTCCAACTGTATTTTATTTTTTTAATGGAGCCGACTTGTCAAAAATAATTTTTTATTATTATTTATTTTGTATTTTTAATTTTTAATTTGAATTGGGGCCGACCTTCAACAAGTGAGTTTAATTCTGTTATTTTTTATTTTAGGTCAACACTTCCTCAAACTTCAACCTTACCATTTAAAAAAATGGTTTTAGGATTGCATGTATTATTTTATCTTTGTTATACGTTCTTCAAAGCCATTTTAATGGTCAACCTTGGTGGCAATTGCAATATGTATTTTTCTTTATTTTATTCTCTTATATTCTTCAATATTTAACCTCATGTATTTTTAATATTTTTATTTTAAAAAATCATTTAAATTTTATGTCCATGTATCCTCCACCTTATTATGCCATCAACACCCTAAGGACCAAGGACCCTTATTTTTAAGGTGTTAGGGTGTGCTTTATTTTTTCCCATAAGCAACTTAAGCCATGTCATCATCATGGGGTTGCATAGGGCTTCCCATGACATGTGTAAGGTGCCATCATGGGCTTCAACATCAAGCCAATGTGTGTGGGTGCCTTCATCTTGTTTTTACCCTGGGGCCATCCCAGGGGTTCCAAGACCCCAAATGCCCACATCATCTTCATTTCATTAAACGATCTAATGTGTGGGTCAAGAGGCTTCTTCAAAGCCTTCTTTATCAAGCCAAAGACGTGTTCATGGGTTCCAAATCATGTTAAGGACCATACAAGGTCACCAACATCATTTAAGAGCTCCATGACCGCAACTAGGGTTGTAAGGTTATCAAACCACTAGCGTGGGTCCAAAAACTTCTTCAAGGATTTTTGGTCTTCTTGAAGTACCTCAACCACACCAGGAGACCTCCAAGGGTCAAGATCCATCATAACATCACCTGTGGGGTTGCTAGGCCTTCTTCTGGGGTATCATGACACCGTTAGAGCATAAATGACCACATAATGGGTCATTAATGCTTCTCCAATGTCCATCAAGGCTTCAGGACCATCTCCTGGGTCTTCAGCATTGTCATCAAGGTCTTCAGCACTTCAACAAGGTGGTGGCTTCAATATCCAAGCTTGTGGGTACAAGGACGTACAAGGTGCTTCAATGTATAAACCCATTCTGTAAGAGATCCAAGGCACCGCAAGTGGGACTTGGTGGCATCAATGACAACCTATGGGGCCACTACAAGTCCATGTTGGCATCAATGAAAATTTCATTAACAATACCCCCCTTTGTCATTGATGACAACAACTCATACCCCCCTGTGAGCATGCTCCCCTTTTGTCTTCATCTCTCCCTTTGTCTTCATCTCTCCCCCTTTGGCATCAATGGCAAAGGGTGTTCACATATCTGTATCTAAAATCTTTGATCACTGCTCATTGCTCCCCCTGTCAATTTGCACGATCCTAGGACCTATCTGTATGCTTGGAGTAGTCATCCTTTCTTCTTTGAGTTGATCCTCCAGCCTCATGAACTCAAGGTATGTTAAGGTCTTTCATAGACCTTACACTTGGCTTTCCATATGGAATCCATCCTCCCTGCTCTGATCAATCTCTTTTATCTACAACTACTCGGTCTTCTTCATCCATACTTGCTTCTTGGCATTTGTCCTTTCATCATTTGTTCCTTCATTTGCACTGGATTTCCTTGATGAGCTGTATAGGAGGATTCTCAAGGGTTGTTTCTGTGTACTCCAATAGTTTTGAGCTTTGTGCCCAAGGCCACTGCAACTATAACACCTCAGCGTATGACAATATGTAGCAATGTGACAAACATGGTTGCATGTCCAGCACCAGATTGAGCTGTTGGAACTTCCAACACTTCTTTGATCAGCTTAATGTCTCCATGCCTGAGAGTGTCCTTGATTGTACGCCTTTTTCTTATGATCTCCAAATCTTCCTTCATTGGTCTTCTTCCATGGTTCACTAGTTCTTATTGTTGATGTGTAGGAAGGACTCTTCCTTGGTTGACTTCTTTGACTTGCACATTCTTGGGATTTGTGACCAAACCCGCTGCATGTGTAGCATCTCAATGTGTGACATGTGGCAGCAACATGTCCAACTTGATTACATGTCCAGCATCTAATTGAGTCATTGGGTCTTCCACCACTTCTTCTTCCGTAGAGTCTACAATCCATAGCTTTATCACCAAAGTTAGAACAAAAATAACAATAACCATTGACACCACATTCATACATGTGTCTTGGAGTTGTTTCTTTTCTGAGCTTGCTTTGAGGTATAGACCTAACTCCTTGTTTCATATTTGAACTTCCAAAGTCCTTGTTGTCATGTCCAGGTCCATGGGAAGCAGCTTTGGATGTTGATGGACCTACTTCTGGAGTATTCAAAGACCAGGTGTCATCTTCATATTTTTCTTTGTCCTTCTTGTAACCAAGACCAGTTTTGTCAAGTGGAGATATTTGGCAAGCCAAGATCTTATCTAGGACAACTGAAATGTCCTGAAACTTGACAAAGGCTTCATTATTCTCACCTTTCTTCCTAAGACCAACTACCTCCATTTCCATCTTCTGGATAGTCTCCTCCTTTTCTTCCAGCTGAATCTTTTGGATTTTTTCTATCTTCTTGGATTCCTCCAGCTGAGTCTTCAGATCATGATTGACCTCTCTAGTTTCTTCAAGCTCTTCAGCATGCTCTTTTGGTTCTTCCTTTTGACCAATCAATTCAGTTTTTATTTTTTCAACTTCAGCATCCTTGTCTTTCATTTGATCCTGCAACTCTTTGTCCTTTTTTTAATCTTCACAAGAAACACTTTCATTGTCATGGCCTTCTGCTGATATTCATTCAAGGATTCCAATATTTTCTTTTTGTACTTCATGAAATCACTATGGATTAGATTTACTGTGTTTAGGAACCAATTGGCTCTGATATCAATATTCAACAACGTGATATGTATCTCATGTGCAACATTTGATAGCCCTTCATCATCATCTGCAATAACCTTATCAATTTAATCACACAAGCTATCATTACAATCGCAAGCGTCCATACCTTTATTGTAGTCCTCTTCTTGCTTCTCCTCTTTTCCATTGATCTCTTATGTGGGCTCATCTTCTGATTCCTAATTTGTCTTTTCGGGTTCTGGTCCCGCCTTCTGATACTCGCTCTCCAACTTGAACCATAGGTCTTTCGTTGAAGTGTACTCTCCTATAATTTCCTTCAATGAGTTGGGAAGTCCATCCATGAGGAACTTCAAGGCTGTAGTATTGTCCTTTGATTCCTTCTGTGCAGCTGATTTTCCCTTCTTGTTTGATGGAGCAGGAGGATTGATCACAATATCCCAAACAACAAATTTCTTCAAATAAGCCTTCATTTTTCTCCTCCAACTGAAATAATCTTTCATATCAAGTATAGATAATCATTTCTTGATGACTCTTCATTTTCTTCCATTGTGTCTCCACGGATCTCCTTCAAGCTTGCTAGGCTTGTGACGAAGGCCTTCTCTAATACCAATTATTCTACACAATGGACACACTAAGACGGGGATGAATCAGTGAGTATACCATCCTTTTAACTGGAAACATTTGTTGCAGATCTAGTGCAAGGAACCTTCTCCAACCTTTGATAAGGTATTTATTGTGTAATCAATTAATTATAATGCTTCCCACAGAGCACATGTATGCCTGGATTTACATACAGGTACCTAATAATGAAGCTTGATTCACTTACAGTCATATGCTGGAAGATTTCAAGCGAGTCTCAGATCTAGAAGTGTTTACATTCGTGGCCACACTTGGTAGACACACCATAGAACCCACTATAACCTCAACTACTTTGAAATATAATAAACATGCTTGGAAGGCAACATGAATCCTGTAGCAGCTTGTTTCCCCAAAGTATTCACATACTTTTAACTTCATCTAATTGACTTTAAACCTATTGTAGCCTAGTGATAGACTCTGGTGTTCTATATATTTCATCTTCAACCTCAAGTACACAACACTGTCTAATAACCACTGTATGTTACTATATATCTTGACATATGCCAAAACTTGTGTAGTATACATCATTATAGGATTTACTTTAACATCAATAAACCAATGTATAGTTGCATGCATCATCTTTCACAGTTTGTTCTCATCACATGTATTAAAGCATCAGCATTGCATGTCATGTCACACATCATTATTGTAACCACTCAACACATTACCTTTCATAAGCTTCATTCCTTGACTGTGTGTTTTGCAGACATGAACTAGGGCTTTTAGAATACCTACAAAATTTTTCAAAGTTGTCATGTCAAGCTGTTGTCAAACTTCAAGCCTTATACTTCATCTTCTAGAGTGAATTTTTCACCTTATTGTTCATCACTTTAGGCTTGACTGAGTATTGAGATTGCATCATTATGCATGTGCCATCATCTATATGTATGTGTTATAGCATGGATATTCTCACGGCATGTATCATCAATATGGATGTATAGAGGAGTGCATCATCATATTTATACCACACATCACTTTTTAATACATTTCATACACCACATTCTTCATCTCTGTATTCAATATACATACCTTGTTACTGTTGGGTCTGTCCAAGGGAAGCACTAAACTTTTGATCCTCCAAGCTTCAGACTGAGTGGAAGAAGGGGTAGTAATAGCACAAGACTGTGTAAAATGTAAAAACTTAGGTCACCCAAAAATAACATGGATGTGAGGAGCGGCAAGGCATTCAAACTCTAGTTTGTAATAAGAGATTGTCACACAAACTCAGATTTGTGATAAGGTGTAGGAAAGTTATACAAAATCGTACTGAATACCCAAAGAATTAATGCCTTAGTGGAAACTGTGTATGTCTATCTTTGTGAAATAATTCAGTTGCTGCCACCAAACGTGTATCAAAAGGAAAACATGTACTGTGTATACCCAAAAAGATAGGAATAGATCTTCAAAATAGAAAAGGGTCTTGAGAAAAAATCGGATCTGTTATTTACCTCTGCTACTACCCGAATTTCCACAGTCAAACCTTATTGCCACCACAGTCTGGGTTTTCTTTATTAGACATCCGAAATTTACTTTTTAATTGGTGTACTTGTGTTGGTAAACCCCAAGCAAGTTCATAATGAACTGTTGCTCCAAAAAACAAACTGCTACAAAAAATTGATTGCTCCTTCACCTTACTATTGCCACCATAGTTTGCTTTTTTTTTGCCTCAGTCAACCATCCGAAAAATCACAGAGCAACTTCTGAAATTCACATTAAAAAATGAGAGCATTTGGCTCTTATTTATACACATTTCCATATGTATATTTATTTTTAATGGAGTCGACTTGTAAAAAATACTTTTTTTATTTTTATTTATTTTGTATTTTTACAATTTAATTTCAATTTCAATTTCAATTGGGGCCGACCTTCAACAAGTGAGTTTAATTCTTTTTTTATTTTTATTTTGGGTCAACACTTCCTCAAACTTCAACCTTGACATTTTAAAAAAATGGTTTTAGGATTGCATGTATTATTTTATCTTTGCTATACATTCTTCAAAGCCATTTTAATGGTCAACCTTGGTGGCTTGTAATCTGTATTTTTCTTAATTTTATTCTCTTATATTCTTCAATAGTTAACCTCATGTATTTTTAATATTTTTATTTTAAAACATCATTTAAAATTTATGTCCATGTATCCTCCACCTTATTAGGCCATCAACACCCCAAGGACCAAGGACCCTTATTTTTAAGGTCTTAGGGTGTGCTTTATTTTTGTCCATAAGCAACTTAAGCCATGTCATAATCATGGAGTTGCATAGGGCTTCCCATGACATGTGCAAGGTTCCATCATGAGCTTCAACATCAATCCAATTTGTCTGAGTTCCTTCATCTTCTTTTTACCCTGAGGCCATCCCAAGGGTTCCAAGACCCCAAATGTCCACATCATCTTCATTTCATTAAACCATCTAATGTGTGGGTCAATAGGATTCTTCAAAGCCTTCTTTATCAATCCAAAGACATCATCATGGGTTCCAAATCGTTTTAAGGACCATACAAGGTCACCAACATCATTTAAGAGCTCCATGACCCCAACTAGGGTTGTAAGGTCATAAAACCACTAATGTGGGTCCAAGGACTTCTTCAAGTCTTTTTGGTCTTCTTCAACCACCTCAACCAACCAGGAGACCTACAAGGGTCAAGATCCATCATAACATCACTTGTGGGGTTTCTAGGCCTTCTTCTACGGTATGATGACACCATCAAAGAATTAATGACCACATAATGGTTCATTAATGCTTCCTTAACATCCATCAAGGCTTTAGGACCATCTCCTAGGTCTTCAGCATCGTCAGTAGGGTCTTCAACATCTTCAGCAAGGTGGTGGCTTCAATATCCAGGCTTGTGGGTACAACTACCTTGTCAACTAGGTACAAGGTGCTTCAAGGTATAAACCCATTATGTAAGAGATCCAAGGCACTGCAAGTGGGACTTGGTGTCATTAATGACAACTTGTGGGGCCACTGCAAGTCCATGTTGGCATCAATGACAATTTCATCAACAACTCCACTAGGGAAAACCTGAGTCATCTCTTTCCTTATACCTTGTTGTATGTCCTTGTCACCCATAAAATCCATTATAATCTGAGGTGAGTCTCCTGAGTTTGAACATATTATTGCTATCCAGAATAGGAGAATGGTTCTTGAACAATTCAGGATGTGCGTAACTCATCCTTCTATCTGAGTTCGTGACCTTTGTATATCTCCTCCTTTTATTAGTATGGCTTCTTCTAGTAGTGTTGTATTTGGTATTAGCATCATTGTGATCGCATCCTCAATATTAGGGTGCATGTTTAGTCAACACAATCATGTTGCTAACACTAACAATCCTCAAAAGGTCATTAATAAGTTGGGAATCTTTCAATATGAGTTCGATACAGATTCCAAACCATGGCTCATGACTTCGTTATAGAATTTATCACCAGCCAACGCTCCTCTCCCCAAATTCAAAGACCACATTCCCAGGTTTTCTAGAAATTGCATTATGTATGTTAATGAACATCTATCCACATTTTCCAAAGCATGTGAAAATATCAGCGCACATGAAAATGACACCTATATGCACCTAATTGTCAATTTGTTAGAAGGGAGGGTTGCTGCTGAATTTTGAATTACATGATAAGATATTTGCCACATGGCTTGAGATCATGCACTAGTTTAAATCCATGTTTGTGAGTGTTAAGAACCCAATTGAATACTTGAGTATCTTTGATAACTTATCCTTCAAATAAAACAATAATGTTAAATCCTTTAACCTCGGGTTTATAAATCTTTATAATAATATTCCTGAAGTTAACCAAACTTCCCAACCATCCACATTGGCCCAATATTATAACACACTTCCTCCTCCTTACTGACACCGATTAGAGGTGAAACATATAAATTGTCTTGGTTTCACCATATAGACATGCATCAAATTTGAGGAGTAGAACCAAAGAATTGACCTACCTTTTGACTAGTACAATTCTATAACTTGCATGTTATTTATGCTTCATATGATGCAAGATGTGCATAATTAGATCATATAATTTAAACATAGGCTTATATTTGAGCCTCAACCAACATTTTCTCAACCTCCTCACCTTTTGACTTCACCCGATAAAGCACAATCTGTTGAATCTTGCATGCACCATTGGTAAAATTAGTGCCATGAGGACCACAACCCTTTGACTTGTGAGACTTTCCTCATAGAAAAATAATGAGCCAAAGGGAGAAAGGGTATCCCTATGGTAATCATGATAAAAGAAGAACCTATTAATGAAGTCTATGTTTCCATGACCAAGCCTCAATCTCAGTTTAGACCAAAATCGTTATCGGACCCCAAATTTTTAAATCCTAACAATAATATAGTTACACATTCTATTTCTTAGACAAGACCACCTCCTAGCATTCAAGCCAATTTTTTTTATCATTGCATCACAATTCACGCCTACCTTTCGTAGCAATTATGCGCCTTACAATGTGGCCACTAATTTAGAAACTTTGAATGCCAACATCAACTTCTCCAGCACCCTTAGAGAACTCAAGCAGTAACAAAACTTGAATAGAGCTCTTAATACCCATTTTATGTCCATGACTTCTCACAGAATGACAACACAATATAATACTAATATGGTTGATCTCAATGATCAATTTGGAATAGAATTCAATGCGGAAACAATAACGAGAACCATATCTAAATATCCACTTTTTATGTATTAATGAAAACCATGGGTACAATTGCTCATTCCTTTCTTATAGACAGGGGCTATTGTCCCAATATCATTTCCAAGGTGATAATGTATCATCTTGGCCTAAAATTCACAAGGGAAGCCAAAAGTGTATTCATTTCTAATAAGAATACCCACCACCGGTCAAATTAAAGACCTTACCCTTACCATGTGTTCTTTTCCTAATGTCAAGACCACATGAAATTTCTTAGTTGTCGATATGGAGGTTAACCAATTTTCCATGATCTTAGGACCTAAGTAGAAGTAGTTAATTGGGGGTTATCTTAGCCTTAATGGAACCCACCTTATCATGCACCACAATACGAAGAACTCGATTGTCATGAGAGAACAATAAACCATGCCTTACATTGAAAGTATTCCCAAAATGGAGATCGACTATATTGATACTGGTATCGGTACCTACACTATCTTTACAGAGGAAGAACAAGAAGTATTTTCCCAACCTGAACTTGAAGACGATCAAAGTTGGCATATGCAGTTCGATGGAGCCTCCTCTAGTGAAGGAAATGATTATGGTGTCATTTTCTTTCCACCTAATGGAAATCCTTATCATTTTTCTTTTCACCTAAACTTTCGATGCACAAAGAATGTCGTGGAATTCGAAGCTCTTGCCTTAGGTCTCCAAAAAGCCTCAGAATTAGGATGCCAGCATTTACAATTTTTTGGAGGCTATGAGTTGCTCATTAAATGATTAAGAAGATTTACAACCATCCAAGAAGGTTTTTCAAAGGTATATCCAAGTCATCGATCACCCCATGGAGGGATTCCTCTCACTTAATTGGAGATATATCCCTCGTGACATGAATATGGAACCTGATAAATCATCCATGTTCACTTCTATCCCTTTCCAACAACATTTAAATGATAATCCTAATTGCGATGTGATTTCCCTATACCGCCCCTTTGTTCCCGGTAATGATGAATTGTGGCAATTTTTTTAGGATGATGAGGATATTTGTTTCTTTATGAACGATCAGGGAGTCAAAATGTCTCAACCTCCTAAGACGATCAATATTAATAATAAGTTATATGCCAATGGTTTAACGCCACTTGATGGTATGTTTCCATTAGATGATGTTCCTAAGAATCCAAGTCCTAGTCCTTAACCTCCAAAGCACAAGATTATCCCCATTATTCCTATCAACATTGGTTCTAGAGAAGAACCAAATTTCTCATACATAGGATCCCAGTGTACCCAAGAGGATAAAAATCAATTTCTATGACTTTTCCACGAATTCAAGGTTATCTTTGTGTGGTCATACAAATACCTTAGAGGTTTTTATCCAGGGATCATCCAACATTAAATTCCTTTAGAACAAGGAGCTACTCATGTACAACAAAAGCAACGAAAATTAAACCCAAATATTGGTGTCATCGTATGAAAATAGCTTGATAAAATGCTTAAGGCCAACATTATCTTTCTCATGGGATATTCTAATGGATCGATGATCTTATTCCAATTTAGAAAAAGAATGGTGACATCCACCTTTGTGTATATTTTAGGGACCTCAACAAGGGAAATTTTCCCTTACCTTTCATGAATGGTATCATGCAACATGTTGTTGGTTTTGAAATGATTTCATTCCTAAATGGTTGTCCAGGGTATAACCAGATCAATACTAAACCCAAGGATCGATAAAAAACTACCTTTACCACTAGATGGGGTACATTCTCTTAACATCGTATGTCTTTTGGATTGAAAAATGTTGATGCCACTTTCCAAATGGATATGCATGTAGCTCTCAATGACTTCATAGGGGTCATTATCCAATTTTTTTTAAGACATGATGGTCCATTCCAAGAAGAGAGCTGACCATTTGAACCATCTTTGTCAGGATTACCTCAGATGTAAGAAATTTGGTATCTCCTTGAACCCCAACAAGTCTATTTTCGAAGCTATAGATGGGATATTTTTAGGGAATTTCGTTTGAGTCCAAGATGTGAGGATCAACCCTAAAATAATATCTACCTTACAAAACCTCCCTCTTCTCACATCTAAGAAAGTTGTCCAAGCATTTGTGGGTAAAATCAATTTTGTCCAATGGTTTCTACCAAAATTTTCCTAGGTTATCAAACCCATCCATATTATTTTACACAAATGTGTGGTGTTCAATTGGAACAAAGAATCACAATATTCCTTCCAAGATATTAAAAACACCATTGTCTATTCTCTCATCTTATCCAGGCCAAAATTTTATCATGATTTTCAAATATAAACTAATGCGACCAAACAAGTTATTTTTGTAATTTTGATCCAGCTTGGGTAAGGACCATGAGAAACATGTTACATTTTTTATTTAAATCTTATTTGAGGCTAAGGTCGAGTTTCCTTTGATAAAAAAAGCACAGATTACCCTTAATCATCGCCTTGAGGAAGTTTTGAAATTACATTATTGGAAGGAATACGACTGTAAAAGTCCCTCTCCCTATCGTGAAGTACCCTTTATCCAAAACCTACCTGCAAGGAAAGATATCAATTTGATTGACAAAAATCCAAAAAATTTACCTTGAGTTCATTGTTTCCAAGACTCTCAAATGTCGTGATTTACCTCTCCTTTTAGTTGATCACCCTAAGCTTGATTGCTTGTACATTAAGGAAGATTACAAGTCCTTGTTTTCAGTATTTTCCATTGAATATGTTGACATGGATTACAGCATGGATACTCTTTCCTAGTAGGAGAATATCATCCATTATCTTAACACACAAACCTCCCCTTCCCAAATGAAACCCAATGAAAGAAGGAAGACAAGGCTCAAAAGTAGCAAGTACATCATGCTCAACAATTTCCTTTTTTGATGACATGCTAATGGAATTCTTGTTCGATCCTTTGGTAAAGATCAATTCTGGACCATCCTTCATGATTTTCATGATAGATCCCATATCCAATTTCATTCAAGTGGAAATTTCATCACTAAGGAAACTACGCACAAGATCATGCACTATGGGTTATATTGTCCTACTATTTTCCTGACACTTTTGAATTCATAATAAATTGTGATCCCTATCAGCATGTCATAGGACGTAAAAACTCACCACTTTACCGTTACATCTGGAAATTGGACTTATTTCCTTTTCTAAGTGGGATTTAAATTTCGTTGGACCTATCTCTCTACCTTCATCGTCAAAAATATTTTTATCCTAACTACGACCGATTACTTTACCCGATGGGTTGAGGTCGTTCTATTCAAGAATGCTAAAGTTGAGCAAGTGGTATTGTTCCTTCAAGAGAACACATTTTCATGTTTTATATTGCCACTTGAATTTTTTCAGTGACAATGGTGGTGCTTTCGTGTCAAAAGAGATTCATGGATCATGTCAAAAGTACAATATCAGTTTCTCTACCTCTTTTCCTTATTACTCTCAACATAATGGCTTAGTTGATTCAATATATAAGAATATTCTCAAAATCATCAAGCAAATGATCAAGGAAAATCCTAGGGAGTGGCACTTACATTTGAGTCATGCTTTATTGGCTTACCGTACCACCACCAAGACCATTCATGGGGAAACCCCTTTCATGATTTTCTAGGGACAAGAGTTATGCTTGTTGAGATTGAGATTGTGACTTATCACTTAGCCTTTAAGATTTAGGAGTTGGAAAATATACCATCATCCAAAGGTTTAATGTTATCTTAGCTCTAGAGCAGAGAGAATTTGTGTTAGAGAATATGAAGAAGTGGAAAACTATCATTAAGAAAAGACGTGATAAGAAATCCAAGGAGAGAATCTTTCATGTTGGATGGAGAGTAATATTATGGGACATTTCTCACAAGGTCAAGGTTAATCATACGAGGTTCAAAAACTATGGTGTGGTCCTTTCATTGTCACCCAAAACCTAGGCAATAATCCATACCATCTTAAGGACCAGGGGAGATATTATTTCCCCATTATGTAAATGGCTCGGTCCTAAAACCCTACTATTGTTCATATCCCTCTTAGCACTAACTCACTTCTACAACAAAAACACACAAAATTGAAATAACCATAACAATACAAAAAAATGAAAAAAAAACATGGTTCTTGTTTTTTTGCAATTTGTTTTGTGTTTTTTAGAGTTGTTTCTATATATTTTGTTAAGTTATTTTTCTTGAACAGTTCTTTGTGTCATTTGATTATAAGTTTTAATAGCTACCATGGATTTTGGCATCTTTCAGAACTATCAATCGATTCCTAATAATCAGTTTGGGTATGTTGAACTATTAGTTATTTGTGTTATTGGTTTTCCTAGCATTTCTTATTATTCCTCTGCTTCATCCATAGTGGAAGACTATCCTTACTCATTTCACTCCCTACCCTTTTTGGGTAAGAACATGAGTACATTTTTTTCCACAAAAAAAAACTTATATTTGATATTTCATAAATGAAATAAAAATATACATTGATGAGACATAATTCTCTATTCAAATAAAAAAGTTCATAATTATACATTCATATGAATCTATCTTCCAAATAGGAAACAGGTCTTTATAGACACTTCGCTTTATATACCCTTAGCTTTTTTGCTTAAAAGGAGATACTTTCTTAGTGTTCTTGTGAAAATATAGAACCCTCTTCTAATAGTACATTTTACTTTGATATAATAGCATCCCATGTATTAAATTCCCTATATATATATGCTCAAAAGAAATTTGCAAAAAAAGTAGTTTTTCTTTCATAACTCTATCAAGAAAAGTAGTCAAAGCTATATTTGAGATTGTACAATGACCATTTCACCAATCTATAGTAAGTTTATAACCATCAAATATTTGAATATTTTGAATACCTTTCCCAAATGTAAATCGAAGGAATATCCAACACACATAAACTTCATCTTTGTTGTTTGATCCAATACATGTGTTGAATTTGATTAAGAAGTAGTGCTTCTAGTTGATGTATAATATCACTCGAGCTCCACATGATGTTGGTGAACCTTGGCTATCTGTTATACCGTGATTTGCACATCGTATGCATCATGCCATGATGGCCTTCCCTTTTCCATATCCAGACTCACTATATCCCCCTTACCTTCTTAGTGGGATGCCTTTAAATTCTGTCTAATTTTTGCAACCTCTGGTTCCATTTCCTTGAGAAATTTTGGCCCAAGTACAATTATGTTTACTGGATTATCCCATGTCACTAGTGTTCTGCACTTTCTTTCATACAAAGCCTCAAATGGACTCATGCCTAATGAATCTTGCTTCCCATTGTTATATGCAAATTCCACCAACTGTAAATAATCTTCCCACTTGTATGGTTTGTCCATCACATACATGCGGAGTATGTCCTAAAGAACATGATTTACTCTCTCTATTTTTCAATATGTTTGCGGATGGTAGGAAGTGCTAAAATTTAGCTATATACCTAAGTGTGCAAAAATAATTTTCCAAAAATTTGAAGTAAATTTTGTATCTTTGTCTGAAATTATTGTCTTTGGCAATCCATGCAATCTAAAAATTTCCTTCATAAAAATATTTGCAATGGCGTCTATTTTATATGTAGATTTGACTAGTATAAAATGTGTTTATTTTGACAATTTATCCACCACAACCATGATGGTCGAATCATGTTGCTTCATAGTCACTGGAAAACCTGTAATAAAATCCATGGAAATTATTCCCATTTCCATTTCGTAATTGGAAAAAGGTGTAACAAACCTATTAGGTGTTGATGTTAAACTTTTACTTGCTGACATTTCATGCACTTAGAAATATACTGAACAATTTCTATTTTCATCCTTGGCCAAAAATATTGCTTCATGGTTGAAGCAATTGTTTTCTGATATCCTGGGTGAGAAGAATATGCATTTTATGGATTTCATCCATAACAATATTCTTCATATCTGCCACATTGGGAATATAAATTCTATTTTTATAAATAATAATTCCATCCTCTTCCAAATGATAACCATAACACCTTTTTTCAAAAATATGTTGCCGTAATTTACCCTTTATTTGTGCATACAATTCATCTCCAACAAGAGATTTTACAATTTGTTGTCTTAAATACGATTGACAAATACTAATGGTTGTCAAATGCATTTCTTGCACCTTTCTGTTGAGCACATCAAGCACTTTGTTTTCCTTTCCCTTTATGTGTTTAATTTCAAAATCAAATTCACATAAAATTCCCGCCATTTAGCTTGCCTAGAATTTAATGTTGGCTTCCCAAATAAATATTTCATACCACGATGGTTTGTTCTTAACTCAATGTTTTTTCCCATTAAGTGGTGTCTCCACATTTTCAAAGCATGCACAATGGTTGCAAGTTCCAAGTCATGGGTAGCATAATTCTTTGCATGCTCCTTCAATTTCCTATATTCATAACATACCACATAATTGTATTCCATTAGAACTCCTCCAAGTCCCTACTTGCATGCATATATACACACCACAAAATCCTTTTATGGGTCTACAATTTTCAAAATTGGAGCACTTGTGAGAAGTTTTTTCAATACTTGGAAGCTTTCTTCACATTTATGTGTCCAATCAAATTGTATTCCCTTTTTTGGAAAAGAAGTGATTAGGTATGCAACCTTGGAGAATCCTTCAATGAACCTTTTATAATAACCAGCAATACCATTAAAAGATCTCACATCTGCTACATTCCTAGGAGTTGGATAATTCATAATGGATTCAATCTTTTCTAGATCAACTAATACTCCTTCCTATGAAACAAATTGACCCAAATAATGAATCTTGATTTTGTAAAAGTCACATTTGATTAGCTTTGCATACAAATTATTATCCCTTAGTAATTGTAAAGTCATTCTCAAATTTTCTTCATGCTCATTTTCATTCTTAGAGTAAATAAGAATGTCGTCAAAAAAAACAAGAACAAACTTGTCCAAATATCTACTGAAAAAACTATTTGTGAGACACGTGAAAGTAGTTGATGCTTTGGTGATACCAAATGGCACCACTACAAATTCATATTTCCCATACCTTATTCTAAAGGTTTTCTTGTGAATGTATCCTTCCTTGATTCTCACTTGATGATACTCGGACCTCAAGTGAATCTTTGAAAATACCTTGGCTCCTCTCATTTGATCAAAAATATCATCAATTCGAGGCAATGGGTACTTGTTTTTCACTATCACTTTATTCAGCTACCTGTAATCAATACATAACCTCAGTGTTCCATCTTTTTATTGAGGCCTGGAAAATTGCAGGTAACAACAGTAGGGATTCTCCCCAATAAACGTTCCCAATTAGCTTGTTATTGTTTGGTATGGGGAATCCGTCCAGTTTACAGTGCAGCTACCGTAGGTCAAATAACAATTAAAATGTTTTACCGATTATGGCCCGGTCTACTGTGTATATTTTTAGTTTTTTAATGTTTAAGGTATGATGTGCAAGTGCCTAACTAAAATGCAGATGATAGAGATAACGAGGAGGGTCACAACGTGATGCGCAATTTATTACCTCTCTCGCTTCTAAATCACAAACAACAAGAAACTAACTAAGACTTACTAACCTATCCCTAGGGAGCAAAACTATCATTAATGGTGAGTAATGTACTGTAGTGCATCAGAAAAGAAAAATCACAGATAGTTGTTAACGTTTCAGAACACATGAACATCAATAGAAATATAAACAACAAGATAGCTTATTGTTAATTAAAAGCTTCATTACTCAATGTGGAAATTTCGCAAAATAAACCAGAGTACATTCATAACATGTAAAGAAATTCAATGAGTTAGAACGATCTCACAGTTAATGGAAGCAAGCTGAAAAAGAAATAGTTCATATCCAACTGACCCATAGCAAACATTTGAAAAATCTACAGAACTTTCTCCAGCAGAAACATATGACTCTTTATTGTAAAATGAAATAGTTCTTCTTACAATACTTTCTCAAGATAGTCTGGAAAAAAGGTCCTTTACTATCTAAAACTCTCCTATATTTATACAAAAAAAACAAAACTCTTGGGCTGCCCCTCATTGTCTCTTAAGCTTCCCCAACCTTTCATTTTCCAAAATTTTGTCCTGTAGCTTGTGCACATAATTAATACAATATATTACATTTTAAATCAATATTTCCAAAACTATTTATGAGGAAGGGCCAGCTTGCTCGCTGATGAACTTCTTCCATGCATGAGCATTTGCTGCTATGCCTTCAAACCTGGAAGGCTCAAGAAATCGAATATTAATTTCTTATTTAGCAGCTTGGGTCTTTACCCCCTCTAGCCTGGCAAGACTTAGGCGCAGCTGGTCTTCTAATAGATGTACACTCACGACTGCATGTTCTACCGCATTTTTCAATATCCATTCATCTGGGTCCTTGACCTGCTGGATTTTTTGCTCATCTTCTTGGTACCTGTCCTATATATGTTTTAGAAACAATTCATGCTCTGGTAGCACATCCAAACTCTTTTCTACATAAGTCTGACATCGGTTGTATGTGGAGAGCACTCTCCTGCAAAATTCAGCACATGCTGCCTTTGTCTTTTTCATTGTTTTCTTGAACTCCTCTGCTACATTAATTGCAAATTCCAGTAATTCATACTCCTGTTTTAAAGTTTGTTGATCTTTTACTGCTAGCTCCATGAGAGATTCCTTATTTGTTTCTACCCAGACCATTCTTCTTTTAGAATCTCCAATATATCTTGAGACTTATCCAAGAAGTATGAAGTGGTGTCTACAATTTCTTAGAGCCTGGTATATATCTACAAAATTTTGCATCTTTCATATTCTATCCGTATCTTTATTTGATGGATCCTTTTTCTTTGAATCAGAGCATGCTCTTTCAAAGGTTGGATGTCAGTTTTCTGCCCCATAGCATCCTTAAGTGATGTGGTCAATGAATTTTTCTGCTCTTCTAAGGCTGCCACTTGCATCTGATATTGCTTCTCCTTTTCCTCTATAGTAGCCTTCTCCATTTCTAACTCAGTAACCCTGCTCTCTAACTTTTTCTTCTCTACACTCAAATTCCCATATGATAACTGAAGATCATCCTTTTCAGCCTTTAACATCTGATGCTCTAGCTGTAGCTTTTGTAATTCAGCTAAGGTAACTTGAGAACTCTTCTCTATGTTCTCTGTAGATATTTCTAGAGCATTCTTATCCGCTTGCAAAGTTTGGCATTTCATTCTTGAAGTCTTGACTTCGCTCATCATATCTTCATACTTTCTTTTTATCTTTTGACTCTCATCTCTTTCCTTCTTTAAGGTTTCTTTCAATTGGGTTACATTCTTCTGTGACTGCTCTAGATTAGTCATGAGCCTGTCCACATTATCTTCAATCGCTAAGGTTAAAGCTACCCCAGCCCTTGCTATCAACCGTGGATCTTTATGCGTACCATGTACCAATGTTTTATCGGTCACCATTTTTCCTAGCTGTCCCCCAATATCGACCTTCTTCTCAATTCTTTTAACGATTCTTTTCTTTTCTTTGTCATAAAAAATGGTAATAAAATCAAGAACCTCCTCCCCTTTGGTAGGCATGAAAGGGATCAAATTTATTTCAGAAATTGAAGCTCTTCCCAATATGCTGCCAGAAGATGCAGCAGGTTCCGAGGGATCGGGATCAGATCGTCCTTGCTCTTGATCTATTTGGTCTTGTACTCCTTATGTATCAACTTGCTCTATAGTATGCTGATCCTTTTGGGATCTTGTTAGTCTCAAACCCTCACTTTCTTCTTGTTTCTTCTTGATTTCAGCTTCTTCTTTTATTTTTCTTTCTTCTTCTTCCTTCCTAGCTACTTCCTCTATAGCTCGCTTATTTTCTTCCTCTTCAATTCTTAACCATCTTTCTGCCTCCTATGCTAATCTTCTAGCATCTTCTTCTCTCTTCTTTGCCTCTTCATCTTCCAATTTCTTAACCTTTTCTGAATTTTTGCCTTTTCCACCCATAGTAGTTATCTTTTGCTTGAATCTCTTCTTAAGGGCGGTTATGTTCTTTGCATTTCATAATGTCTCCTCATCTTTATCCCAAAAAATCAATATATTCAAAATGAATTCCTGCTTCCTTGCAGTAGTCAGCTACTTTGTTGTGGGAGTCATTTCTATGAAAAATCATTTCGCCAAAACGAATATATTCTAGCTCCTTAACAAATTATGCTTCCTGCTTTACCCTTGAAAACTTATAGCTTCCAAGTAAGAAAGGTACTGCAGGATACATTTCCTTTTTATGTTCAAACAGAAAATTGCCTACACCATCAATATACAACTGTCTGACTGCCTCCTTGTGGAGTAAATAATCTATGGCATACTTCGGGAGTAGGGAAGGGGCTCTAGAACCACCATACATCCTTACATATAACCCATCCTCCATCAAATAATAATCTCCAAACTCCTATATGACTTTAAATGCCTCTTCAGACATGCAATTACATTCAGACAAGAAAATGAGGGTATATAAGGGCATAATGAAATGCTCGCAAATTTCCCTGTAATAACTATTGTACTTATGTTCCCACAACAATTTATAGGCTGCGTACACTGGGGTTCTGTCCTTCTCCTAGTTACATCTCAAAGCAGGAAAAGACTGAGTGCACAATATGCAATCAATTAGGATAGAGCTCATATAAAATTCTGATTTCTTTTGCGATACCCCTCCTAAGACTGTTGATATACATGCAGACAAACTGTTTGATACTATATTTTCCCAGTTAAAGATGGTTCCTTGGGTAGCCACAAAGAAAATAACTGGTATCCAACCTATCTTAAAGCTCTTCCCATGTGCTCTACAAAAAATCCTATTGAGCATCAATGCAATAAACCTGTAGGAATCACGGAGAGTAGAGGCGTCATATTCTCTGGAAGGTCTAGTTCAAAATTGTTTTCCTGATATCATCATTCTCTTTACGGTCTCCACCAGGTCCATAGCTATCTTCTTCAACCAAGATTCTGTCAAATAAACCTAGGGTGAGGGTAGATGATAATCCATAGAGACATATGCAAGGCTATATGCGGCATAGCCTTGCTTAGTAGTGTTCTCTAGAATCATTGTCCTCACATCTGCCCTAAGCAGAATCCAGCCTATTATGTCTGAACAAGGAAATAACTCGGGCATCGTAGCTACTTTCATTAGGTCTGACTTCTTAATGTTGGCATAGATCGTCAGTTCCTCAAAACCGGCATCAAGTACATTCTGGTTGGTGATCATTCTATATATTTCTCCCCACTTGTATTCTGGTTCAACTCCAATAGTGGCTTTGGTATCTTTGTAGATGAACTCTACTTTGGTGATGATTTCTACTTTAGGCTCTCCTTCAACCATAGGAGATTTCTTCTTCTGTCTCTTTGACATGTTTTCGTTATAACAATCACCCTATCACAATAAAAGCATGTTCTTAGACTAACTGAGCTCTTAGCAAGTGTTTAAGCAATATACAAGAAAATATATCAATTTATTTACCTCCTCGACATGCATGCTGTAAAAATAAGTTAAACACAGTCTTTGAATGAAATATTTAACAAGGAAAAATCCTGCAAGCTGCTTCCTAAAATTGCCTAAACTCCACTGTCTCAAAACCTCAATTGACCAAACAACTTCTGTCTCACATAGGGACTTATCAGACCAATTCTACCGCTAGTTCTCAATGCCTAACTCAAAAAATACTAAACCCTACGCAACACTCATCCTTGAGAAAAACCCTAACCGACCGAAAAATAAAATCTTCCTGAGTCCCATGGGATATGGTAAATGCAAGAAAAACAGCCTACTAACCGTTGGCTGATCATGAAAATACCAAGAAAAGGGTGGTGGAGACAGTGAAACGCTTGTCTGCACCGTGCCCTAACCACTTCCGCCAGCGCAAACGCGTCCATAACGGTTCAATGGCATACAGACTCACATTCTCACACTAATGAAAACTCAAACAGCTAAACCTCCTCACCCTCAATGTAAAACATCCATGAAAACCATAAGGAGGCAAGAATCCCTTTTATGCGAAAAAACCTAACCAATGGAAAACCTAACAGCTCAAAAAATCAACCAATAAAAGCCAAAAATAAAACAACCGTGGTTTACCTACTTGGTAGTAGCAATGTAATCGATTGGATGGAACGAAACTCCACAGGAATAGAGCAAACGAACCAGTTTCTGACATCTAGGTGCACACGAATGGTGCAAACGACATAAACCAATGTGAACAACAAGTCAAAATATGAATAAAACAATATAATACATGTCCTCTATATATAACAATTGGCGGGAAACTTATCGGTGGACAAACCTATCGGCGGACAAATCTGTCGACAGACAAAACTTACATCAGTGGGAATGATAAACCGGAGGATTGCTGCAACGGCGGGCCCAAACAAAACTAAGGACCTGGGATACAATAAGTCCATCGGACATCGAAACCACTAAGATCTAAGTTCAAAACATCGAAACTGATCCTCCTCCGCAACGTCGGCAATGTACAGTTGTATCATCGCGGCTTTCCTTGTTGGAACAAGCATCGACACTTATAAACCCTAAGGTCTAAGGAGTCGGCAAGAAAAAAAACTGCTTTCGAAACGTCTTGGAACTAGTCTCCCGCAACATCGGCAATGATAGACACTAGGAATCCGGCTTACTCCGGTCAAACATCCCAACAACAAAATAAAAATAATCATATATCAAAACTACTAAGTGCTAAGCTCGGAACGTTGAGCCCAAGGAGAAGAGAAAACGAGCTCCGATGTATCAGCAAGGGAATCTGAAGCTCTTTCGGTAGGCTTGACGGTTTGGCTTCAGCAACGTCAGGATGATATTCCACTATGCTTCCGATATCAAAAGGATAGTCGACTAGTCTTTCGACACAGATGAAACAGATCAAGTTTTTTAAAGAAAAAATGGACCTCAGGGAAACCCTGGTGAAAACAAAATATTCCTAGGCCAGATTTAATAAAAACAAATAAAAGGAGGAGCACTAAAATTGAAAATTTTGGGGAAAAAATGTTGCAACTGCAACAATTGGTGACTATCTGGTGAACACAGATCTCTGAAAAATTTACTCTTTGATCAACAGATTGTTTTGACATTACCAACATGATAAATTCTTCAAGATATCTGGATTTCCCAAAATGTCAGATGTATGCACTTTAATCATTGATTATAGTCCAAGATAAGGAACAAGGGAACCAAGATTTCAAAGTCTAGATAACTCTTTTGAGGCCAAGAGTATGATTTTCATTTTACCTGTGTCTTTGAGTAGTTTCCAGCTTAGACACCACAAGATCGTAACATATGGTAAACAAATATATCCGTTTGTTCCTCATTCCCATGCCATTTTGCACTTTTGGTGCTTTTGGACTTTTGTCCTCTTTTGAGTCCTCCTGCCTGCCTTATTTGTGAATTTTAATTCAGGCTCCTCTATCCATAGTTTCCTTTTGTATGAGAGATATATTTAGCTTTCAGCTCATAGAAGGAGAAGAACTTTGGCAATCTTATACGTACTAATATGGTTCAGTATTTGCTTTGATACATATTGCTTTTCCGATGAGATTTTGACTCTTATTTTCCTTTTGGCTTTCAATTCATGGCATGGAATTATTTAAATATAATATACTATTTACCTTGCTTCATTTCCATGGGTCTTTTGTTGTCACCCCCTAGGACATTTTTTAGTGTGAGATGAATGGAGCCTCAAAATAGTATTATGGAACTTTTCATCCTGAGTTATTTCACAAGGATTAAGCAGGACTTCAATGTGTTCATAACCATTTAGGAAAATTGCTAAACTTGATGAAGTTCTTTCGAATATTATATGAATTAATAGTACACAGTCTTGTAATCAAATATTTAAGTTAACGCAGAATTCTGATGAACTCCATGCAACCAAATCCGTGCTTCTTTATTAACCATTACAATAAATCAAACTCTAAGTAAATAAAGCAAACAAAAAAAAAAAAAGTTTATTTATGTACAAGACAACCAAAATAAAAAAAAGATCAAGAAAAATAAGGTTTGAGAACTAAACCATTTATCGGTAAGTTCTCTTCCCACCCCTGTAATTCTTGCAACTTGTAAGTCAAGGGGCCTAGCTTTGCTGCAATTTGAAAAGGGCCTTATACCCATAACTGCTGAAACTTAGTGTGCTTTCCCTCTTCATTGTGCGGGTGATCCCACTTAAGAACCAGATCTCTTACTTCGAACTCTTTGTTCCCAGCTTTATGTTTGTCAAACCAATGCTTCACTATTTCTTGTTGATGCTTAAACCTTTCTTTGGCTTTGGACCTAGACTCTTCTGATTTCAACAGATTATAGATTATGATTTGTAGAATTTCATTATCGGTACCCCTAGATTCTTGAGCTATTATGGAAGATGGCAACAGAATATTAGGAGGAAGGACAGCTTCTTTTCCATAAACAAGAGTGTATGGTGACACACCTAAGGAATTATTGGGTGTGACTCTATCATCCCAGAGAGCATTAGGTAACACTAAATTCCAACTTCTTTGATTTTCTATTACGACTTTCTTTACAATTCTGATCATATTTTTGTTTGTGGACTCTGCCAAACCATTTCCTTGTGGGTAATAATTTGCAGAATAATGCAACTTGATTCCTCTTTCATTAGCAAATGCGGTTAATCTAATAGAAGAAAATTAAGTAGCATTATCAAAAACCAGGGAAATTGGAACCCCAAACCTGGTCATAATGTGATTATGTAAGAAATCCATAACTGCATCTTCGTTTACTTTTCGTAATGGAATAGCCTTGACGCATCTGGTGAAGTAATCAGTTGCTGTCAGAATATACTTGTGCTGCAAGGAAGAATTTTGGTTTATTTCTCCAATAATATCGATTCCCCATTGTTCGAATGGTTGTGATATAATTACTGGTTTTAACGGTCCTGCTGCTTTAGCTTGTCTTCCAACACATCTCTGACAAGCATCACATTTTCTAACATGAGCATGAGCATCCTTAAACAGTGTAGGCCAGTAATATCCAGCTTTGAGAATATTATGTGTTGTTGTGTATCCAGAAAAATGACCTCCAACAGGCCCATCATGCAATTCTGCTACGACCTTCTTTGCATCTTCCTATTCTAGGCACCTGAGAAAAACTCCATTGTAGTTTTTTCTGAACAGTACTCCATCAATTATCTAATATAAAGATGATTTCAAACATAATGCTCTTCTTTGCTTGGGACTCCAATGCTCCGACAAATATCCCTCTTGGAGGTAATGGACTAGGTCCTGATACCAGGAGTTTGGAGCTATAAACAAAGGACATACATCCACCATATGTAGCTCAGCTTCATTATCCCAGCTTCTCTCTTCATTGTTTTGACCTTCAGTCATTAGTTTACACAATCCTTGTCCTTTAACTATGGATGCTGGTTTGAACTCAAGATCATATTCTTGTAAAGTAGTCACCCAGTTGCCTCTTCTTTCTCCTAATTCCTTTTGTACAAAAAGAGATCGTACAGCTGGGTGTGGAACTATTACTTTGGTGCGATTCTTAAGTATATATGGCCTGAATTGTTTTACCACTTTAAAAACTGCATAAGCTTGTTTGTCAACTGTTGGATATTACAATTCAGCTCCCTGTAGACCAGTGCTCATAAATGATATGGGGTACTCATCTCCCCCATATTCCTTCTATGTAAGCACAGCTGCTAACGAATCATAGGATGCAAAAGTGTACAGAATAAAATCCTTTTCAAAATTTGGAATTTTGAGTGATGGTGCATGAGCAAGAGATGTTTTTATTTTGCTGAATGTGTTCTTCTCCAAATCAGTCCATTTGAATTGTACACTGTGTTTAACCATTTGCTGCAAAGGTTTGACGACTTAAGCAAATTTCTGAGCAAATTCTGGTACAAACCTTCACACAAAATTGATTGTCCCCATAAAAGATTGCATACCTTTTTTATTATGGGGTAAAGGGATCTTTTCTATGGCTTTAATCCTGTCCGGGTCTATGGAGATCCTTTTCTTAGAAATGACATGACCCAGTAGCTTTCCTTCTGTGACTGCAAACATGCATTTCTTGGGATTTAGTGAAATACCATACTTCCAGCAACGCTCGAAAATCTGTTTCAAATGAAATGCATGCTCCTCTCTCTTTTTCAAAAATATTGTGACATCGGCTAGATAAACCACAAAACTACGGCTAATCAGACCGTGAAAAGATATATCCATGGCCCTCTAGAAAGTAGCTCCAGAACTAATAAGTCCAAACGACATTCTCCTATACACAAAAGTTCCCCACTTGGTTCTGAACGTGGTTTTAAGCCTGTCTTCTTCAGCTACTAATACTTGATTATAACCGGAGAATCCATCTAATAAGAAAAACAATTCAGAACCTGAAACCATCTGTAGTATTTTCTCCATGGGTGGGACTGGATAATTATCTTTATCTGATGCATGATTAAGATTTCTGAAATCTACACAGAGCCTGATTTCTTCAGACTTTTTCCTTACTGGCACCACATTAGAAACCCATTCTAAATGTCTGACTTTAAATATGATTTTAGCATCCAACAATTTTTTTACCTCACTTTGAATTAAAGGTTCCATCTTAGGATGCATATTCCTCAAAGGCTGTTGGTAAGGCTTGATTCCACCTTTAATTGGGATAACATGTTGTATGATATTTGTGTCATAAGTTTTAAGCTCTTCATAGGTCCAAGAAAACACATCCTTGCACTGCTTTAATAGACTGATGAACCTACTCCTTTCTCCTGGAGAACAACACTTCCCCAAATTTACATATTTGGGTTCAGATTCAGTCCCCAAATTTATCATCTCAAATTGTAAGGACAAGCTATGGGTCTTGACATTCGCCGGCTTTCTGAATTTGTTATCTAAATCAAACATTCGTTCCAAAGTCCTGACTCCTTTAGGAATAAATTTCCCAAATTTTAATTCTACTTGATGTTCTTCATCATCTATTATTGCTCCTTTGAAATTATCGTCATTCATCAAACACTCCAAAATTTGTTGATCATCGTCAAACACCCGTAGATTTGTGATCATATCTGGAACATAAGGCCTAAAAAGTAATTCAATAGAGAATCTATTATTTGAAGGCACTAATATTGCAGCTGAAATAGCTAATAAATCAGTTGCTGCATTCTTTAATCTAGGAATGGACACAATAATGAATGTATGAAAATTTATAAGCAACTACCGTACTTCATTTTGGTAAGCTTTCAAATGTGGTGAAATACAGTGTATTTTGTTCCAAATTTTTTTAACAATGATTTCAGAATCTCCATATACTTTCATATATTTTACTTTCAGTTCTATTTATTTTTTAATTCCTTGAACTAGTGCTTCGTGTTCGGCTATGTTATTTGTGCATTCGAATTCTAACCTACAAGAAAGAAAATGTTTATTTTTTTCTGGATCAATGAGGACACAGCTAGCCCCTGATCCCTCCAATGTTTTAGAACCATCAAAATAAAGAGTCCAAAAACTATCTACCCCTACTGAATTTGGATTACATACTACATATGAAACTAAATCTACTATGTTACAGTCAATTTGATCAACCCATGAAAACAAAAGGAGATCGGGTTGGGTATCAGGTATACTGTTGGCTTCTTCAGCTTGGTAATTTCCCTGTTGCAATTCAATGAAATAATTTCCCAATACAGAGTTTACTGGTTCATTTTTTCCCTCTAACTAAGTGACATTGTATTTCATTTGAGGCTCTCTTAATACTTTTATCTGATTTGGACTTCCCTTAAGAGGAAACCACAGATGTGACCAATCTAATGAAAAATATCCTTCTAACCTTGCTGACCAGTCTCGACTCAACACCAGTCCATAAGCATTTGGTATGTCTGTTACTACAATTTCGATGTACTGGCATACCCTCTCATCTGCAGATAATCAAATCAGAAACATCCTCCATTTCTCCTATTACCTTTACAGCTGTCCTATCTAATTGAAGAACTTCCCAAGTGGGTGGTTTAGGTTGACCATTGATTTTATTACAGACTGAAAGTGGCATAACGTTGACTGATGCTCTTGAGTCCACTAAATAGTTGTGCACATTATAGTTGAAAATTTCAAAAGTTAGGAGAAATGTTGGAGTTTTATACTTAGACTTCCCTCCAAAACTTGCCTCACCAATTTCCTCCTCAGGTTGGTTGTCACTGGGAGGCTGCTCGTCTGGTGTCTCAAGGGATTTTAAAAGCTTCTCTTTTTGCTGAGGTAAATTGCACATTTCAAACAATGAGATATTCGCTTTATCCTTTTTAATGTCTTCCACAATATCATATCCCATCTCAGGTTATTTGAGATTCTTCTTGACATTATCAATCTTAACTTCAATAGGATTAAGAGGTGTGTTGATTTTCTTTGGATACTGACTTGAAATGGAAAATTCAGGTATTTTGACAGTTGTAGTGTTGTTCTGTATCCTCTTCATGTTTTCTTGAAGTTTCTTAATCTTAGGAAGTATTGACTTATATTCTTTTAATAGACTCTGACTTCTTGGTGTTACATTGGTTTCTGGTGTTTCCCCTTGTATCAGAAAATCTTCCTCTTTTGTATCGGTTCATTATCCTCTTCTTCCTCTTTACTAGTTTCTGTCAGTTTGGAGTCCAATAATTGATTCATTACTAATGTCATAGAATTAATCCATTGAGGGAAATTCTTCTCAGAATGAGGTTGTTGATGAAAGGTACAAAAATTATCCATGCCTACATTGGTTAAATTCATTGCTGCAGGACTGTGTGGAGGAGGTTTAGGTTAACTGTTATCTTCCCTTTTTTATAATAAGGATTATATGTTTTATGATCCTCCTTTTCCTTTTCTAAATATATCACTCTGTTGGATAATTTCTGCATCATCTTCATCATCCCTTCGAAATCATGTGATCACTCATCCTTGGGTTTAGTTAGTAACAAAGGTTTCTTGTTTCCAAAAGTCTTCTCTTCTAACTACACAGCGTAATTTTCTATACTCTCCATCTCAGCCTCTACCTTCTCAGCTTATTCATAGGTTTCTGCTAATGTAGGTCTAACTGTTCTCTTGGAAAACATGGTTAGATCAGGTCCAAGAGCTGAGGTATAGTATTCAATTAGAGAATTTTTAGATGGTTTATCATCTACCGTGAAATTGTTTGGGTAAGCAACAAACCTTTGAGTCAAATTATGCACTCTTTCTTTCCTCTCTTTCTTTAGAGCACATAACCCTTTCATTAAAGCTGGATGAGTTTTCTGGATTGCATGTTTCCTTCTAAACATTCTCTCAAAGGTGTTCCAATCTATGCTTGAATTTGCAGGAAGGGAAAAATACCATGAGGCTGTTTTTCCTTTCAGAGTGTGGGGAAACAATCTACAGACCACATCTTCATGCTCTCCAGCTCGTAATCCTTCTACAGCCAATTAAAAACTCTGCAAATGATCATCTACCAGAATTCCTTCACTTGGTTCAAACTTGGGTAACATCTTTTCAAAATCCTGAGGCAAATCATGCAAGGGAGGTGTCAAATTTAAAGGCGACCTAGCCCTCCAAGCAGGCTGTGGAGGTGGTTGGTTTGCATTTACATTAGCCATGATTGTGAGTTGGGTATGAGGTTGCGACTGAACTGGGGTCTGGAAAGGTGAATAGTAAGGTGAATCTGGATCCAATTGATCTAAAGTTTGGTCAACTTCTTGTAAGACTGCTTCTACCAGTTCTTCAAGATCTTCTACCAACACTGAGTCTTCTAATTGAGGGTGATCTTTCTTCTAGTACTCTCTTCTAGGTAGGATAGAGATAATAGGTAATCCTCCAATATTTTTCACATATGCCCTGGTAATTCTTCTTAAATCATCAACCACTTCGTTATCAATGGGATACAGATACCCTTTATCTTTATCTTCAGGAGTGGGTTTATGAAGCAAACTATTTTCAGAACTGTCACCGGTGGAGTGATTTCGAGGAAGCGGGCTTCCTCGGCCAGCCATGCACTGGTGGCCCTCCTTCTAGTTCCAAAAACTGTTGAGGCCTAGAAAATCACAGGTAACAACAGTAGGGATTCTCCCCAATAAATGTTCCCAATTAGCTCATTATTGTTTGGTATGGGGAATCTGTCTGGTTTATGGTCTGGCTACTGTAGTGGTGTCTACAATTTCTTCTAGCATGATATCTATCTACAAAATTTTGCATCTTTCATCTTCTATCTGTATCTGTATTTGATGGATCCTTTTTCTTTGAATCAGAGCATGCTCTTTCAAAGGCTGGATGTCGGTTTTCTGCTCCATAGCATCCTTAAGTGATGCGGTCAATGAATTTTTCTGCTCTTCTAATGCTACCACCTACATCTAATACTACTTATCCTTTTCCTCTGTAGTATCCTGCTCCATTTCTAACTCAGTAACCCTGGTCTCTAACTTGTTCTTCTCTGCACTTAAATTCCCATATGATAACTGAAGATCATCATTTTCAGTCTTTAACATCTGATGCTCTAGATGTAGCTTTTGTAATTCAGCTAAGGTAATTTGAGCACTCTTCTCTTTGTTCTCTACAGATATTTCTAGATCCTTCTTATCCGCTTGCAGACTTTGGCATTCCGTTCTTGAAGTCTTGACTTCGCTTATCATATCTTCATACTTTGTTTTTAGCTTTTGAATCTCATCTCTTCCCTTTTTAAGGTTTATTTCAATTGGGCCACATTCTTGCGTGACTACTCTAGATCAGTCATGAGCCTGTCCACATTGTCTTCAGTCGCTAAGGTTAGATGTCAAAACCCCGAATAAAACCCCAAATTTTCACAAAAATTAAAAATTTTGAGATAACATAAAATGTTGAATATATGGTTTACTAACAACTAAAGGTTAGCGGAAAATGAAACAGACCAACGATTAGTATTACACATTTTTAAATTACGTCGACTAAAATTGTTTCCTTTTTGTAACATGAAAAGATTTACTTGCATACTGTTTTCTTTCGGTTTACTTGATGAGTCTTCTTTATGGCAAGTAGGTGGAATCTAACTTTGAATCCTGGGCTTACTTAGCATTTATGCTAATGCAGAAGATTACTAGATCTTACAGGTTTACAGGTATGATCGAACAAGTAGACGTTTTAAATTCATAAAGTATCAAGAAGTGTTTCTAATTGCAATTAATATGCTTAGAAAATAAGGTGGTAAATTCCAAGCAACTTTAATGAGGTAAAGTAGTTTATTTTCTCCAGCTTTTCTTGTAAGAAAAGTTTCAATAAACAAGTTCCTTTCTTTATCGAACTTAGTGACACTAAAGATACTTACTGTGGACTTTAATTTTGTAAGCTTTGTTGTCTATTCATTTTTATTTTAACATGCTTAACTTGCATTGTTACACTTATACATACTATTTGTTTTTATACATAGAAGAGTTTCTATCAATACTAATAGTAATATTCTCATTAGAATATAAAATTCAATTTCATTTTTAACTTACTAGTTATGGTAAGTATAAACCTATTACTTATATGTACAACTCAGTTGCTCATTAATAGGTTATTAACTTCCTCGTCAATGTCGTACTGCATGTACTATTGTATCATATACCTTATTGTATTATTTACTTGAGTACCAAGTTGATCGATATTTACATTCTGTAGGGAAACTCACTGCCTGTAAAACTTCTTGAAATTATAAGCTTGATTAGTTTAAAATCAACTACATCGTTTCACATGGAAAATTATTTCCTTTACTTCTTAAATCTAAGTCAACCAATATTGTTCCAAAGAATAAGGACTTGAGTATGGTTATATCATTGTAATTCTTATTATTACCATAACGTCCTTCTTACATTAAGTTAATGTCCATAATGGCTATTATGGTATATCCTTCTACTATGAACAAATTTCTACCCTATGCTAAGTACAAGTTATCTTGTATAATCACACAATTATCTTACCAAATAAATATTCATGGTAAATTACTAGCAATTGACAAGTTGAGAAGCAACTAGTGTCTATGAAAGTTTAAACCAAAATTGAACTTTGTAAAAGAAATTCATGAATATATTCTTTTACTATGCTACCCAACTTTATAATTCATTACCATTTGAATTGTTGGTTTAAAAGGGTTATAAACATGCATATTCAACGATGCATATAAGCATAAAAATATACTTATAGTTTGAAAGGTTCTAAGCATGATTGTTTTTAGGGTTAACTAATGATTAAGTGATTATTACTTTTCATTAGGTCAACGTTAATATAATGTTGTTTTACCCAATGCCCAAAGTCGGGCTAACAAACATTATGATAAACTTACATATGATTTACGATGTGATGTATTAAGGCATACATTATAGTTCATGCATTGATAAGAATCACTTCAAATCGACCCACGCATGGTTGGAATATTTGAGGGCACGTGGTCACCTCCTGGCCATGTATTGGTGGTATATAACTCTTGTAACCCTAAACGCTTTGTCATTTTCCCTCCGATGTTCCCGCTAGCCTTCGGGCTGTTCTGCAAGGTCTCATGGCAGCCATGAGTGTTCTCCCTGTTCTATCTTGCTCCAACGCTTAAGTTTACCTTGTTGTAGCCTTCGGTGTTCGGTCTTGTTGCCATTTCTTTGTAACTGTGGGTTTTTACTCTGCAAGAGTTTATTGGTTTCGTTTTCTCTTGGCTTGCAGCCTGTCTGTAACTCCATTTTTCTTTTTCCATGGATTGTCACTGCTGTGCAAAGATGAGGCTTCCCTGTTGTTGGTTGTGCTCCTTCGTTGTCGTAGGTTTTGGAGATTCGTATGAGCAGTTTGTAGTTAGTGACAGTCTATCCGTTATACTGTTTGACATTCTTATTTAAGGTAATTATTCAGTGTTATTTTCAACATAGAATATTTACAGTATGGTTGTTTTTACAGTAGGGTTTACAATATTTTAAGAGTTTCGTAATTAACACCCTGTATTGAAATCTCCTTGCAGGAACTTGAGACTACGTTCGCCAACCATGAAGAAGAATATGTTGGCTGTCTTCGAAGGCAGTGGCTACAATCCGGTAAGCCCTATGTTCAACGAATGAGTTCTTACCCTACTTATAGCAGGGTTGTCGATAGGGAAACCCTGAGCTTGGAAGCTTGTCCAACTTCGCCATTAGCTATGCAGTTTATTTTTAAAGGTTGTTGTTGGTTTTAATATGTCTTCAAACCCTCACTAAGTCGATGGGTAGTCCCAGCCGTGAGATGGTTGTTGTAAACAGTTTTAATTCATAGCCTTACGGCCCGTCAATGCAATACAATGGTTTTTAAAAAGACTTCTTTCGAGCTCGAACTCGCTTACAATAATATTATTTTTGTGACTCTGTGTAACTTAGGGTTTTACCCTATTCGACTGTGAATAAAGAATTTACTGTTTATTATATTTTGTATAGATAATATGGTTATTTATTTTAGGACTGTAACTCAGTCATAATGTATTTGTAATATTTGCTTATTGCTCGGTATATACGAGCTAGGGTTTTCCTAAATGAAACCCTTGTTTAAATAAATCTTTCAATTTATTTTTAATAGGTTCTAATACTTGTTAAATTTGTTTTAATTAGTGTTACAGGTGTGTTGTGAAAATTTTCAGTTGTAACATTACATTTGTCTTTTCATTTGTCCTTAATGGACTGTAAACAGTTTATATTAGTTTAATTGCTTATTAATAAAATAATCCAAGTAATTGGATTATAGCTTAAATGTTTGTCATTTGTAAAAATAATATTGGTTTAGGGTTTTGACCCTGTAGTTTACCTTTACAAGTATAACCTGTTTGTTAAATTTAAAACAGTTCTTTTCATAAATAGATATTTATTTTTATGTTAGTTATTATCATATTCTTATTGTTTTTATTTAATAAATGACAGATAGAGTTTACTCAAAGTTCTTTGAAAAGATATACATAGACTCTGTAACTTAGTTTGTTCTTTATAATTTAAATACTTTAATAACACCCTACTTGGTTTATAGTATTTGTTAGACTTAGTTTAGTTGATATTATTAGTAAATAAAACTAAGTATTTGTAGTTTATTTCTTTATTTAACTGATTGTAACAAAGTAACTTGATTGTGATATTTCTACTGCATTGAAAATAGTTACTAAATATACGCAAAGGAATATATCTATAATGCAACACAATTTAACCTCCAGCGTATTTTAACTTGAATAAAAAGAATAAACTATTGTCTGTAAACACAACATCTTATCTATTAAGGTATTTTCTTAACATATTAATCCTTCTACCTATACTAGATTACTGCTATTTCTTTTCCAGTATATTTACATACATAAGCTTGTAAAAACAATAACATAGATAACCATATTATTATTCTTTTTAATAATAACCTACATACTAAAGTAAATTACTCTGCTATTATGAAATGTAGAACCACATCTATTCTACTCAATCTCTTAACATTTTCTTCATCTACTGTAAATACTCTATCTATGCTAGAGTACGGCCTGGTCCTTCCAGGTGTGGAAAAACATAGATTAGAATTATTTTCCATCTTAACACATTACTATTTCATATTCATTTCTTCAATAGTCTAAAAGATTACTAACTCTAACATTTTACAACTAAATATTTAACATTCATTTAACAGTCAGATTCAGATTTACCTATCTAACACAGTAAAACAAAATAATGTAGAACTTGATTAGGATAGACAACAATAGCGTTAGGAGGCCGTTCCTCCCTACCAAACTCCTGGAGAGCGCTCAAACAACGCTTCCTCAAGACCCCCGAGCCTGTTCCTAGTCTTATTGGCTGAGAACTGGTGGAGCATGCAAACAATAGACTAGTCCAATGACTCAGTAAAACACTCTGCACTCAGCAGTAAGATCCTTCAACTAAAAAGTTGCACTAGATCACTTAGCAGTTATCCCCTCAAACTCTTTCCACAATTCCCTTCCTTTGAATTTCTCTAAAGTACATTCACCTGAATGATCACTTCTCCAGAATGAGCAGCCTCAGCTCTCTTCAATGGGAATTTTTATAAAGATTGCCTAGGTCTTTTGGGAAAGTTGTCATTAATTGAGCCACCTACTCTGATTCCACTTTCTTGGGGAATCATGACCCCAAATGTAGGGAGTTTTCCACCTGCAACAGTTGGAAGTGGTTTGAGGATGCTGCCACATGTCTGTTTGCTCTCCACCTAGTCTCCTCCACCAATTTGACCAGTAAACACTCTTCTAACAGCTCTCCTAAGCTGTTGTCTCCACCTTTATTTATTTATAGTTAAAATATTCATAATTACATTAAATATTCTTGACTCTATTGAGTCATCAATTACAACTTAGCATAAAATTTAACATATTGTCCTCAAATAAAATCAAATAAGATAATATTGTTTTTGCAAAAATTGGGGCATGTGACATACACACACCCTTAGAACATAACATCGTCCTCGATGTTATTTATTCTTCATCCTCATAATTCTCCTGGAACAGAATTGGATATGCATCTCGCGTATTACTTTCCAATTCCCAGGTGGCTTCCTCTGGACTAAGGTGCTTCCACTGCACCTTCACCTGTCCAATGGTGCGGTTTCGAAGTGTGAGCTCCCTTCGCCCGAGGATACAGTCCGGTTTCACCAGAAAATCTCCTTCTGGTTCCACTTGTACATCATTCCAGTTAACAACATGAGTAGCATCATGAACATATTTCTTTAATACAGAAATGTGAAAAACATTATGTACTCTTAAATTTGGTGGTAATGCTTATTGATAAGCTACTTGTCCAATCCTGGACGGTATTTCAAATGGACCACAGTAACGAGGTGCTAGTTTTGCACAACTCCCCAATCTCAGAGAGCTCTTTTTGGGCCTCACCTTGATGAACACGTGTTCACCTACCTGAAACTCTTTTGGAGTTCTTTTAAGGTCTGCTTGACTTTTCTGTCGATCCTACGCAACTTTCAGATTACCTTGCACCTGTTTTACAATTTCTTCCATTTCCTTTAACAATTCAGGACCTAATACTAATCTCTCCACTGGATTACTCCAAGAGATAGGAGTATTACATTTCCTTCCATACAAAATTTTGAAAGGACTAAATCTGGTTGATTCCTGATAATTATTATTATAAGCAAATTCTACCAGATGCAAATAATCCTCCCATTTACCTGGCTGGTCTTTCACATACATTCTTAATAAATCTTCCAATACTTGGTTTACTCTTTCAGTTTGTCCATCTATTTGAGGATGGAACGAAGTACCAAAATTTAAGGTAGTGTTTAATCCTTTAAACAAATATTTCCAAAAGTTACCTGTAAATTTAGGATCTCTATTTGATATTATGACTTTCGGTATTCCATGCAGTCGAAAAAAATTGTTTTAGAAAGATATCAGCTATGTTTGCAGCCTTACATGTAGTTTTAACAGGTATAAAGTGAGCTGCTTTACTTAACTTATCGACCACTACCATGATAGAATCATTTAAATTCTGATTTCTAGGCAGTCCAGTGATAAAATCGAGACTAATTATCTCCCATTTCCAGCTAGGAATTAGTAATGGCTGAAGTAATCCAGCTGGGTGTTGATGTTTAGTTTTCACCTGCTGACATTCAAAACACCTAGCGATATATTCTGCTAATTCAGTCTTCATATTTGGCCAAAAATATTCTTTTCTTAACATAGTTATAGTCTTTTGATAGCCTGGATGACCTGAGTATGGAATTTTATGGATTTCATCCAAAATTAAAAATTTAACTCTAGGTAGATTAGGTACATACATTCTGTCTTTATACAGTAAAAATTCTTTTGCATTCAAACTATACCCTTTACTTAAGCTTTCTGTTGGATTTTCTTTCGTTTTCGCTTGTAAATTTTGGTAAATTTCATCTTGTTCTATTCCTGCTTTAAGCTGTTCATCCAGATATGTTATATAAGTGCTGATAACTGTTGTGAAATTCAACCTCGTATTCCTACTTAATGCATCAGCAACTTTATTTTCTTTACCTTTAATGTGCTGAATTTTGAAATCATACTCACTTAGAAAAGCTAGCCACCTAGCTTGTCTGGCATTTAGATTAGGCTGATCTAACAGATACTTTAGTCCTTTATTATCAGTCATTAAAATAAATTTTCTACCAATTAGGTGATGTCTCCACATCTTTAGAGCATGTATAACAGCTGCTAATTCCAAATCATAAGTTGCATAATTTTTTCATGAATTTTTAATTTTTTAGACTCATAGGCAATAACATGCCCCTCTTGAGTCAGAACACCGCCTAAACCATCATTGCAGGTGTCAGTACACACTACAAATTCTTTATTTGGATCAGCTATTCTTAAAATAGATGCGCTGGTTAATCAAGTTTTTAAATTTTTAAAGCTTTCCTCGCATTTTTGGTTCCAATCAAACTTCTTTCCTTTCTTCTACAAATAAGTTATCGGATTTGCGATCCTCGAAAAACCTTTAATGAACCTCCAGTAGTAACCGGTAATTCCCATGAAAGATCAAATATCAATTACATCCTTAGGAACCAGCCAATCTTCGATCGCCTTTATCTTTTCGGGATCTACTAAAATCCCTTCCTTGGTCACCACATGACCTAAGTACTGAATCTTATCCTTGAAGAAATCACATTTACTAAACTTTGCAAAGAGATGATGACCTCGTAACTCTTGCAAAACAGGTTTTAAATGTTCTTTATGTTCTTCTTCATTTTTTGAATAGATTAATATATCGTCGATAAACACGACTACAAACTTATCTAGATACTTATGCATAACGTTGTTCATTAAACACATAAAAATAGCTGAGGCATTAGTAAGCCTGAATGGCATGACGACAAACTCATAATGGCCATATCAAGTTCTAAAAGTTGTTTTAAAGATGTCTTCATCTTTAATCCTAACTTGATGATATCCAGACCTTAAATCTATTTTCGAAAACACTGTGGCTCCACGTAGTTAATCAAACATATCATCTATGCGAGGCAACGGGTATCGATTTTTAATGGTCATCTTATTCAACTGACGGTAATCTATGCAAAGTCGCATGGTTCCGTCCTTTTTCATAACGAAGATGACATGTTCCCCCATGGAGACACACTAGGTTGAATATACTTTTCATCAATAAGTTCTTTTAATTGAGACTTTAATTCATTAAGTTCAAGTATGTTCATTCGATAAGGGGCATTTGAGCTAGGTACTGCACCAGGTACCAGCTCAATGGTAAAATCCAGTTCCCTTTTCGGAGGTAATCCCAGAATTTCTTCCGGAAATACATCAACATATTCTCTTAAGACTCGTATGTCTTCCAATTTTAATTTATCTATCTTATTTAGATTCTCCTCATCAGTTATTGTTACTGCATAAGCTTTACAACCCTTCCTATCATCTCTCTTAAGCTGCAGAGCAAAAATCTTCCTTATAGTTTTTTTCTAGGATCCCCTTTACACTTACTGGTTTTCCATCACTGTTTATACATGTAAAGGTTTTATCATAACAATTTAAAATCACCCTATGTTTTTCTAACCAATCCATACTGATGAGTAAGTCATAAGAACCAAGAGGTAATACATTAAAATTTACAACAGTTTCAAAATGATCCATAACTACTACACATTCTTTTACAAAACAAGTTACATTCCTTTTAGTACCAGTGGCTAACTGAACCAACCAAAAATTTTCAAATTTTTCAACAGGTAACTTACATTTTTCTACCATTTTAGGTGCAATATAATTGAGACTAGCTCCTGGATCAATTAAAATAGTTATAGGGGTTTGATTTATCATACCTTCTACTTCCACCATGGAAGTTTGATATTCTGCTTGTCGATTCTCCAAGGCTACATTGATTCTGGGCATAGTCCTCGCTAATTCTCCAACAGTCATCTCCTCCTGTATGGTATGAATATTACTGATAGTCTTTTTTCAATTAGGACAGACTCAAGCATAGTTTGGGCCATTACACTCCCAGCACTTTATAGGTTCTTTGCATTCAAAATTTTTGCTGTAATTATAATGGTTATTAGCAAATTCTTTACCCTTGGAATTATTCTGATTGCTTGGTGAATTATTCTTATTTCCTTGGAAATTCTTGTTAGGAAAATTCCTGGCCTTATTGTTCTTAGAATTTCGGTTGGGCACAAATTATTTCTTCTTTTGATCATACCGGTTATTATTCTTCTTGGCCTTCCAGTTGGCCATGCTTTCCTTCTTCTGATTATGTTCATAACAGAAGATGGCTTTCCTCATAGCTTCTTCCAAAGTTTTTGAATTGTCATATTCAATCCCATCCTTAATATGATAAGGTAGACAGCTGAGGAATCGTTGTACCTTTGGTTTCTCATCTACAAGGTATGTCACATACCTAAGCAGACTTAAAAACTTCATGTTTAGATCTTTCATTGTCATTGATCCTAATTTAAGCTCATAAAATTCTTTTTCTCTCTCTTCATAGTATTGCTCATACATAAATTTATTTTTAAAGTACCTCTTGAAGGTACTCCATTCTACATTCTTCTCTTTTATTCCCTTAACTCTCTACAAGTCCTGCCACCAAATGCCAGCCTTTCTTGAGAGATTGTAGATAGCCATTCTAGCCTTTAATTGGTTAGAATAGTTATATATCTGGAAGTACTTCTTCATCCCAGATAACCAAGATTTCGCTTCCTCCCCCTTCTCAGTCTCTCCATTGAATGTTGCTGGTTTAATCTTTTTAAACTCCCCAGAAATTTCCTCATAAGGTTTGTATTTCCTCTTTTTAGTATAATGATTCTCATCACTACTATCACTAGTAGAATGCAAATTACATTGTTCACCAAACACCTTTGAAGATGAACTGCTTTCATTTTTAGTATGTTTCATCTTTTTAAATTTATGTTAATGACTTGTGTCTTCTAAACCAACTCTTTTTCCTTTTCCCTCAGTTTGAAACCTTTATGTTAGGATTTGGTTCAGCTCCTCCTGAGCCCTCAAAATCCTTTCATTCTCTTGTTTAACGGATTACATCTCATATTTTAAATCTTTTACGGTTTGTAACAGTTCTGAGCAATTAGTAGTTAAATCTTTTGGTATAGGATCTCTTGGTAAGTTTTCTGGTTCAGTAAATGGAGATTCCTCTTCTACATATTCCTCCAACCTTTGCATACCTGTTTGTTAAACTTCAAAAACAATTTCTCTGTTGAATAACATTTAAAATAAAATACATCAGCATAATAATTCAAAATCATTGTTTCATAAAAGCTAGTTGGTATTCATCAAGGCCTAGTGTTTGAACCTTGTGCTCTGATACCACATGTCAAAACCCCGAATAAAACCCCAAATTTTCACAAAAATTTAAAATTTTGAGATAACATAAAATGTTGAATATACGGTTTACTAACAACTAAAGGTTAGTGGAAAATGAAACAGACCAACGATTAGTATTACACATTTTTAAATTACGTCGACTAAAACAGTTTCCTTTTCATAACATGAAAAATTTACTTGCATACTGTTTTCTTTCGGTTTACTGATGAGTCTTCTTTATGGCAAGTAGGTGGAATCTAACTTTGAATCCTGGGCTTACTTAGCATTTATGCTAATGCAGAAATATTACTGGTTCTTACATGTTTACAGGTATGATCGAACAAGTAGACGTTTTAAATTCGTAAAGTATCAAGAAGTGTTTCTAATTGCAATTAATATGCTTAGTAAATAAGCTGGTAAATTCCAAGCAACTTTAATGAGGTAAAGTAGTTTATTTTCTCCAGTTTTTCTTATAAGCAAAGTTCCGATAAATGAGTTCCTTTCTTTATCGAACTTAGTGACACTAAAGATACTTACTGTGGACTTTAAGTGTGTATTCTTTGTCGTATATTCATTTTTATTTTAACATGCTTAACTTGCATTGTTACACTTATACGTACTATTTGTTTTTATACATAGAAGAGTTTCTATCAATACTGATAGTAAGATTCTCATTAGAATATAAAATTCAATTTCATTTTTAACTTACTAGTTATGGTAGGTATCAACCTATTACTTATATGTACAACTCAGTTTCTCATTAACGGGTTATTAGCTTCCTCGTCAATGTTGTACTGCATGTACTATTGTATCATATACATTATCGTATTATTTACTTGAGTACCAAGTTGATCGATATTTACATTCTGTAGGGAAACTCACTGCCTGTAAAATTTATTGAAATTATAAGCTTGATTAGTGTAAAATCAACTGCACCATTTCACATGGAAAACTATTTGCCTTTACTTCTTAAATCTAAGTCAATCAATATTGTTCCAAAGAATAAGGACTTGAGTAAGGTTATATCATTGTAATTCTTATTATTACCATAACGTCTTTCTTACATTAAGTTAATGTCCATAATGGCTATTATGGTATATCCTTCTACTATGAACAAATTTCTACCCTATGCTAAGTACAAGTTATCTTGTATAATCACACAATTATCTTACCAAATAAATATTCATGGTAAATTACTAGCAATTGACAAGTTGAGAAGAAGCTAGTGTCTATGAAAGTTTAAACCAAAATTGAACTTTGTACAAGAAATTCATGAATATATTATTTTACTATGCTACCCAACTTTATAATTCATTACCATTCGAATTGTTGGTTTTAAAAGGGTTATAAACATGCATATTCAACGATGCATATAAGCATAAAAATCTACTTATAATTTGAAAGGTTCTAAGCATGATTGTTTTTAGGGTTAACCAATGATTAAGTGATTATTACTTTTCATTAGGTCAACGTTAATATAATGTTGTTTTACCCAACGCCCAAACTTGGGCTAACAAACATTATGATAAACTTACATATGATTTACGATGTGATGTATTAAGGCATACATTATAGTTCATGCATCGGTTTGATAAGAATCACTATTTAAATAATTGGAATTATTGGTACGCATGTGAACTATTGAATCGACCCATGCATGGTTGGAATATTTGAGGGCACATGGTCACCTCCTGGCCATGTATTGGTGGTATATAAATCTTGTAACCCTAAACGCTTTGTCATTTTCCCTTTGATGTTTTTGCTGGCCTTCAGGCTTTTCTGCAAGGTCTCATGGCAGTCGTGAGTGTTCTCCCTGTTCTATCTTGCTCCAACGCTTAAGTTTACGTTGCTGTAGCCTCCGGTATTCGGTCTTGTTCCCATTTCTTTGTAACTGTGGGTTTTTACTCTGCAAGAGTTTGTTGGTTTCATTTTCTCTTGGCTTGTGGCCTATCTGTAACTCCATTTTTCTTTTTCCGTGGCCTGTCACTGTTGTGCGAAGCTGAGGATTCGATGTTGTTGGTTGTGCTCCTTCGTTATCCTAGGGTTTGGAGTTTCATATGAGCAGTTTGTATTAGTGATAGTCTCTTCGTTAGACTCTTCGACATTCTTATTTAAGGTAATTATTTAATGTTATTTTCAAGATAGAATATTTACAGTATGGTTGTTTTTCCAGTAGGGTTTACAATATTTTAAGAGTTTCGTAATTAACACCGTGTATTGAAATCTCCTTATAGGAACTTGAGACTACGTTCGCCAACCGTGAAGAAGAATATGTTGGCTGTCTTCAAAGGCAGTGGCTTCAATCCAGTAAGCCTTGTATTCAAAGAACGGGTTCTTACCCTACTTATAGCAGGGTTGTCAATGGGGAAACCCTGATCTTGGAAGCTTGTCCAGCTTCGCCATTAGCTATGCAGTTTCTTTTTAAAGGTTGTTGTTGGTTTTAATATGTCTTAAAACTCTCTCTAAGTTGATGGGTAGTCCCAGCCGTGAGCTGGTTTTTGTAAATAGTTTTAATTCCTAGCCTTACGTCCTATCAATGCAATACAATGGTTTTTAAAAAGACTTCTTTCGAGCTCAGACTCGCTTGCAGTAATACTATTTTTGTGACTCTATGTAACTTAGGGTTTTACCCTATTCGACTGTGAATAAAGAATTTGTTGTTTATTATATTTTGTATATATAATATGGTTATTTATTTTAGGACTATAACTCAATCATAATGTATTTGTAATATTTACTTATTGCTCGGTATATACGAGCTAGGGTTTTCCTAAATGAAACCCTTGTTTAAATAAATCTTTCAATTTATTTTTAATAGGTTCTGATACTTGTTAAATTTGTTTTAATTAGTGTTACAGGTGTGTTGTGAAAATTTCCAGTTGTAACATTACATTTGTCTTTTCATTTGTCCTTAATGGACTGTAAACAGTTTATATTAGTTTAATTGTTTATTAATAAAATAATCCAAGTAATTGGATTATAGCTTAAATGTTTGTCATTTGTAAAAATAATATTGGTTTAGGGTTTCGACCCTGTAGTTTACCTTTACAGGTATAACCTGTTTGTTAAATTTAAAACAGTTCTTTTCATAAATAGATATTTATTTTCATGTTAGTTATTATCATAGTCTTATTGTTTTTATTTTATAAATGACAGATAGAGTTTACTCGGAGTTCTTTGAAAAGATATATATAGACTCTGTAACTTAGTTTGTTCTTTATAATTTAAATACTTTAATAACACCCTACTTGGTTTATAGTATTTGTTAGACTTAGTTTAGTTGATATTATTAGTAAATAAAACTAAGTATTTGTAGTTTATTTCTTTATTTAACTGATTGTAACAAAGAAACTTGACTGTGATATTTCTACCGCATTGAAAATAGTTACTAAATATACACAAAGGAATATATCTATAATGTAACACAGTTTAACCTCCAGCATATTTTAACTTGAATAAAAAGAATAATCTATTGTCTATAAACACAACATCTTATCTATTAAGATATTTTCTTAACATATTAATCCTTCTACCTAGACTAGATTACTACTATTTCTTTTCCAATATATTTACATACATAAGCTTGTAAAAACAATAACATAGATAACCAGATTATTATTCCTTTTAATAATAACCTACATACTGAAATAAATTACTCTGGTATAATGAAATGCAGAACCACATCTATTCTACTCAATCTCTTAACATTTTCTTCATCTATTGTAAATACTCTGTATGTGCTAGAGTTTGGCCTGGTCCTTCCAGGTGTGGAAAAACACAGATTAGAATTATTTTTCATCTTAACACATTACTATTTCAGATTCATTTTTTCAATAGTATAAAACATTACTAACTCTAACATTTTACAACTAAATATTTAACATTCATTTAACAGTCAGATTCAGATTTAACTATCTAACACAGTAAAACAAAATAATGTAAAACCTGATTATGATAGACAACAACACCATTAGGAGTTCGTTCCTCCCTACCAAACTCCTGGAGAGCACTCAAACAACGCTTCCTCAAGACCCCCGAGCCTGTTCCTAGTCTTCTTGGCTGAGAACTGATGGAGCATGCAAACAATAGACTAGTCCAATGACTCAGTAAAACACTCTGCACTCAGCAGTAAGATCCTTCAACTGAAAAGCTGCACTAGATCACTTAGTAGTTATCCCCTCAAACTCTTTCCACAATTCACTTCCATTGAATTTCTCTGAAGTACATTCACCTGAATTATCACTTCTCTAGAATGAGCAGCCTCAGCTCTCTTCAATGGGAATTTTTATAAATATTGCCTAGGTCTTTTGGGTCAGTTGTCATTAATTGAGCCACCTACTTTGATTCCACTTTCATGGGGAATCATGACCCCAAATGTAGGGATTTTTCCACCTGCAACAGTTGGAAGTGGTTTGAGGATGCTGCCACATGTCTGTTTGCTCTCCACCCAGTCTCCTCCACCAATTTGACCAGTAAACACTCTTTTAACAGCTCTCCTAAGTTGTTGTCTCCACCTTTATTTATTTATGATTAAAATATTCAGAATTACATTAAATATCCTTGACTTTGCTGAGTCATCAATTACAACTTAGCATAAAATTTAACATATTATCCTCAAATAAAATCAAATAAGATAATATTGTTTTTTCAAAAATTGGGGCATGTGACATTAAAGCTACCCCAACTCTTGCTATCAACCGTGGTTCTTTATGCATACCCTATACCAATGTTTTATTGGTCACCATTTTTCTTGGCTGTCCTCCATTATCGACCTTCTTCTTAGTTCTTTTAACAATTCTTTTATTTTCTTTGTCATAAAAAATGGTACTAAAATCAGGAACCTCCTCCCCTTAGGTAGGCATGAAAGGGATCAAATTTATTTCAGAAATTGAAGCTCTTCCCAATCTACTGCGAGAAGATGTAGCAGGTTCTGAGGGATCAGGATCAGATTATCCTTGCTCTTGATATATTTGGTCTTGTACTCCATGTGTATCAGCGTGCTCTATAGTCTGCTGATCCTTTTGGGATCCCGTTAGTCTCAAACCCTCACTTTCTTCTTGTTTCTTCTTGATTTCAGCTTCTTCTTTTATTTTTCTTTATTCTTCTTCCTTCCTAGTTGCTTCCTCTGCAGCTCACTTCTTTTCTTCCTCTTCAATTCTTAACCATCTTTTTTCCTCCTATGCTAATCTTCTAGCATCTTCTTCTCTCTTGTTTGCCTCTTCATCTTCCAATTTCTTTGCCTTTTCTGAAGTTTTTCTTTTTCCACCCATAGTAGTTATCTTTTGCTTGAATCTTTTCTTGAGGGCGGTTATGTTCTTTGCATTTCGGAATGTCTCCTCATCTTTATCCCAAAAATTAGTATATCCAAAATGAATTCCTACTTCTTTGCAGTAGTCAGCTACTTTGTTGTGAAAGTCATTTCTATGAAAATTCATTTTTCCAAAATGAAAATATTCTAGCTCCTTAACAAATTCTGATGCTTGCTTTACCCTTGAAAACTTATAGCTTCCAAGTAAGAAAGGTACTGCAGGATATGTTGCCTTTTTATGTTCAAACAGAAAATTGCCTACACCATCAATATACAGCTGTCTGACTGCCTCCTTGTGGAGTACATAATCTGTGGCATACTTCAGGAGTAGGGAAGGGGCTCTGGAACCACCATACATCCTTACATATAACCCATTTTCCATCAAATAATAATGTCCAAACTCCTATATCACTTTAAATGCCTCTTTAGACATGCAATTACATTTAGTCAAGAAAATGAGGGTATATAAGGGCATAATGAAATGCTCACAAATTTCCCTGTAATAACTATGGTACTTATGTGCCCAAAACAATCTATAGGCTACGTACACTGGGGTTATGTCCTTCTCCCAGTTACATCTCAAAGCAAGGAAATACTGAGTGCACAATATGCAATCAATAAGGATAGAGCTCATATAAAATTTGGATTTCTTTTGCGATACCCCTCCTAAGGCTACTGATATACATACAGAGAGGCTATTTGATACTATATTTTCCCAGTTAAAGATGGTTCCTTGGGTAGCCACAAAGAAAATAACTGGTATCCAACCTATCTTGAAGCTCTTCCCATGTGCTCTGCTAAAAATCCTATTGAGCATCAATGCAATAAACCTATAGGAAGAATAGAGAGTAGAGGTGTTATATTCTCCGGAAGGTTTAGTTCGGAAATTCTTTCCTGGTATCATCATTCTCTTTACGGTCTCCACGGGGTCCATAGCTATCTCCTTCAACCAACTTTCTGTCAAATAAACCTGGGGTGAGGGTAGATGATAAGCCATAAAGACATATGTAGGGCTATATGTAGCATAGCCTTGCTTAGCAGTGTTCTCTAGAATCATTGTTGTCACATCTTCCCTAGGAAGAATCCAACCTATTACTTCTAAACAAGGAAATAACTCGGGCCTCGTAGCTACTTTCATTAGGGCTAACTTCTCAATGTTGGCATAGATCATCAGTTCCTCAAAACTAGCATTAGGTACATTCTGGTCGGCGATCATTCTATATATTTATCCCCACTTGTAGTCTGGTTCAACTCCAATAGTGGCTTTTGTATCTTCGTAGATGAACTCTACTTTGGTGATGATCTCTACTTTAGGCTCTCCTTCAACCATAGGAGCTTTCTTCTTCTGTCTATTTGACATGTTTTCGTTATAACAATCACCTTGTCACAGTTAAAGCATGTTCTTAGACTAGCTGAGCTCTTAGCAAGTGTTTAAGCAATATACAAGAAAATATATCAATTTATTTACCTCCTCGATATGCATGCTGTAAAAATAAGTTAAACACAGTCTTTGAATGAAATATTTAACAAGGAAAAATCCTGCAAGCTGCTTCCTAAAATTTCCTAAACTCCACTATCTCAAAACCTCAATTGAACGAACAACTTCTGTCTCACATAGGGACTTATCATACTGATTCTACCACTAGTTCTCAACACCTAACTCAAAAAATACTAAACCCTACGTAGCACTCGTCCTCGAGAAAAACCCTAACAGACCGAAAAGGATATCCTCCTGAGTCCCACGGGATATGGTAAATGCAAGAAAAATGGCCTACTAACCCTTGGCCGATCATGAAAAGACCAAGAAAAGGGTGGTGCAGACAGTGAAACGCTTGTCTACACCGTGGCCTAACCACTCGCGCTGGCGCAAACGTGTCCATAATGGTTCAATGGCATACAGAATCAGATTCTCACACTAATGAAAACTTAAACAGCTAAACCTCCTCACCCTCAATGTAAAACATCCATGAAAACCGTAAGGAGGAAAGAATCCCTTTTATACAAAAAAACCTAACCAATGGAAAACCTAATGGCTCAAAAAATCAACCAATAAAAGCCAAAAATAACACAACTGTGGTTTACCTACCTGGCAGTAGCAATGTAATCGATTGGATGGAATGAACCTCCATGGGAGCAATGGAAACGAACCAGGTTCTGACAGCTAGGCATGCACGAATGGTGCAGAAGACATAAACCAATGCGAACGACAAGTCAAAATATGAATAAAACAATATAATACATGTCCTATTGGTAGAAAAACCTATCGGTAGACAAAACTTACATCAGTCGGAAGGATAAACTGGAGGACTGTCGCAACGACGGGCGCAAACAAAACTACGGACCCGGGATACATTAAGCCCATCAGACATCATAACCACTAAGCTCTAAGTTTGGAATGTTGAAACTGATCCTCCTCTGCAATGTCAGTAATGTACAGTTGTATCATCGCGGATTTCCTTGTTGGAATGGGCATTGGCACTCGAAAACCCTAAGCTTTAAGGAGTCGACGAGAAAAAAAACTACTTTCGAAACGTCTTGGAACTAGTCTCCCAAAACGTCGGCAATGATAGACACTAGGACTCCAGCTTACTCCGGTCAAACATCCCGACGACAAAATAAACATGATCAGATATCAAAACCACTAAGTGCTAAGCTCAGAATGTCGAGCCCGAGGAGAAGAGAAAACGAGCTCCAATGTATCGGCGAGGGAGTCTAAAGCTGTTTCGATAGGCTTGATGGTTTTGCTTCCACAACGTCGAAAAGATATTCCACTATGCTTCTGATATCGGAAGGATAGTTGACTAATCTTTCGACACAAAAAATGAAACAGATCAAGTTTTTTAAAGAAAAAATGGACCTCAAGGCAGCCCTGGTGAAAACAAAATATTCCTAGGCCAGATTTAATAAAAACAAATAAAAGGAGTGGCCCTGAAATTGAAAATTTTGGGGAAAAAATGTTGCAGCTGCAACACTTTCTTTTTCACAAATAGTACCAATGCTCCCCATGGAGACAAACTTGGCCTTATGTACTTCTTTTCTAATAATTCTTTCAATTGCATTTTCATCTCTAACAAACTCTAGTTTACTCATTCTATAGAGTGTCTTGGTCACTGGTGCTTCTCGTAGCATAATATCAATTGTGAATTCAATGTCTCTCTTTGGAGGAAGTCCTGGCACTTTATCAGGGAACACATCCTTGAATTATTGTAGAACATGATAGTCTTCTAATTGGGGATTTCATTTTCTAATTTATCCAAAAGATGGGATGTGTCCAATTGGAAACCTCTTCTACAAAATTTCTTCAACTACATGGTTGAAATCTCCTTAACAAAAATTTCCTTTTGAATTCCTTTTATAACCCTTAGGTTTCCTTCATCATCAATGCATTCAAAAATTTTATTGCAGCAATCAAGTTTAAGTCTATTTGCTTCCAACCAATCCATTCCAATAAGAATGTCATATGAACCAAGTGGTAGGATATTCAGATTTACACAAGTGGATAGTCCACCCATTTCTAATGAAAATTTCTCCACCAACTCACTAACTTTTCTTTTGGTTCCTTTGGCTAATTGTACCAACCATGATTTACAATGCTTAGTTTTCTTAAAAGCATAAATCCCAACAAATTTAGGACTGGTATAAATGTGAGCATATCCATGGTCAATTAAAATAGAATATATTGCTTAGCAATATTACCTACAACCTCAACCACACTTGATTGATGATCCACTTGAAGCTCCTCTGGTGCAGCATAAATCCTAGGGATTGTCCTTGCAACTTGACCCACGACTTCAGCTTCTTGAATAATGTGAACTTGCTTTGCAATCCCATTCATGTGTGGACAATTTCTAAGAAAACGGTCTTCTCCACATTCCCAACATTTAAGTGGCTCTCTTGGCTTGTCTCCCATCATCCTAGCTAGCTTTGTCACAACTTGTAGTGGTTTCCTTGCCTCATTTCTGAAATGAGGAGGCTTGAACCCCATATTCCTTTGGTCAAAATTTTCATTCTTATTGTCCTTTCATGCCTTATGGAAATATGGCATGCTTTTGCTTTGATCATATCAGCACTTCGCCTTTTGTATAGTCTCATCTAGATTTTGAGTCTCATCAAACTCAATTCTATCTTTATACAATTGAGGAATACCACTTAGAAAACGTCAAATTTTCACTTTACCATCTCGGGTATACTTGACATACCTTAGCAACTCCAATAATTTTTTACATGTTCCTCCATAGTCATTTGGCCCAATTTCATCTCAAGGAATTCTTTGATTTTTTCATCATATTACTATCAGAAAGGTACTTTTGCTTGAAGTACTTCTTGAATTGCTTCCACACAATCTTCCTCTCATTGGTCTTCTTCACTTGCCTAAGGTAATCCCACCATATAGATTCCCTTCCATTGATATTGAATATGGCCACTCTTGCCTTCATATTCCCACAGTAGTCTTGGACTTGGAAATACTTCCTCATCCCAATAATCCAAGCCTCGTCTTCTTGACCATATTTTACCTCATTATCAATTATACGAGGTTTGTCCTTCTTAAAATATCCATGTAAATTGATCTTTGAAAAATTATTCCTCTTCTTCCTATGAGATGAAGAGCTTGATCCATCAAAGGAAATCCTTAGAGTCAGATGACTCACTATAAGAGAATTTTAGAGTGTGTGGCCTTCCTGTAGAAACTCTTCTTGAACCGTGGGACCTCTTATGAGAGTGCCTCCTTCAGCTACTCCCACTCTTTTTCTTGATTTTCTGATTGATCTCCTAAGTTAATCTTCCTCTGAATATCTATCAAAATTTTAAGGTTTGTTGTATTTAGCTTATTATGTTCCTATTGGGCTCTAATCAGCCTGTCATTATCTGCTTTACAACTCTAAAGCTCCACCCTTAGGCTCCTCATGGTTTCTGCAATGTCTAGGGGAGTCACTTGGTTTCTCCTACCATTGTATTATGTCTCTGCATTCTCTGTATGTATGTTCTCTCCCATTGTGGCTGCCTCAACTTCATAAGGATAATGTACATCATCCATGATGATGATTCTCTCAGCCTAATCAAACCCAAAGATTTCCAAGATGAACTGTACCAAAATTATGAACTTTTAATTGTCTCTGATACAATTATGAATCTGCAAAGTGTTCATGTAAACACAATTGTTAGATTTATTACATCCTCATAAATAAAAATTCATTTTTTTAATATTTTCTGGAAAATATCCATATTGACAATTTTTTGTCAAAGCATGGCTATCAGCACTTTTCCTGTAGGTGCACTTAACCCCTGAGGCCAAATTTAGGCACATATAAAAGGCCATCAATGGGGGAACCATAAATACTTCTCTATTGGATTAGATATTACATAAAATGAGGATTACTAAGCAATTTTTTGTTTCCTCATACGATGCCTCAGTCATCCTTTATAAATTTCTAGAATTTACTACTTTTACTCTTTTTCCACTTGTTGCAAACTTAAAAAATATTCAATCTTGTAGCATCCATCCTCATCCCAAAACCTCCCCAGATTTAGGCTGCTCCAATGGTCGTGGTTGAAACCCAAGTCTAACCTTGTCAATTTTTTTAAAAAAGAATGGGCCCTCAAGAGGGATTTTTCCCTTGCAGATTTTTGTAATTCATTCAATTTCGTGCAATCTGGCACATGAGTTCACTATAATTTTCTGATGATGCAGCATGGGTGTTGATGTGGCTTGACAAGTACTTGTTGAGGTGTCAAAAAGGCCTGACCTGTCACCTCGGGGCAACCATGTCACCCACCAATGACTACCAAGGAACGATACAACTTGACCTCAAGTGGAAACACGTCAATGGTTTCCCCCTTTACCACAAGCAATAACGCATCCTTGTAAAAGTGGTTTTAAAAAGTTGCTCAGGGATGTGTTATCAATAAAAAGTCTACATGCACCGTGGGAAATTTTTTCCTTAATGCATGCTCCACCCATTTTATCTAGCGTGCAATTTACCCATGTGCAATAAGGATTGTCCATTGATATTACCTTTTATCCAACGATAATATCTATGTATGTTGCTATTACCCTCCACACATGTTTCTCGTGCGTTATGTGCCACAACCATTGATCTTCAATAAGATATGATGGTCAGATCTATGCTCACCTCCATACTCCACCATATGAAGTCACTTGGGTGCGGGCTCGTTGTGGCAGGTCCACATCATACCTCTGACTCCTCCACATAATTTTTTTTCTCACGTGGCTCCTATAGGTCACCTATCCTTGTGGCATGGGTGGGGTCCACTTAAAATTTTGAAATTAAACAAAATTCTAATTTGGAATTAAGGGTATTAATTCCAAATTATGTATGGCCCATTATCCATCTTAACAAGACCTGAGTTCCATAGAAGCATTTCTGTTGTATATCTGCAATTTCATGATTTTCCTCAAGAATCCTACTTCTTCCACCAGTAAACAAAAAAAAACCTATGTCTTGGCTAGAATTCCATCCAATGATTGAACCATGAGTTTCTCATGGAATCATTTTTCCTACAACTCAGATTGTGTTTGTAACTTTGCATTTTCGGCCCATACAACTCTAGTATTTCAATTAAATGCTTTGATACCACTCTATTGTAAGGTTTTCTGTTACACCAAAACCTGCAGATGATGATGAACATTTGAAAACAAGACTAAGGTCATATTATCAGGAGTGGCGGTTAGTCCACATTTTTATATTCCCAGAGGTGCGACGGTTATACCATGTGGTTATACCGATACTCCAACACCCCCCTCCAATGTATCTTGAGGGAATTGAACCTAAGACCTCAGCTCTGATACCATGAAATTATTTTGTAGCAGCTACAAATACTTATAATTAAGGTGTCCAAACCTCTCATGCCATATCCGGCTAACCTCATTTCCATGAGTTAGAAGGGAACTTGGCTTTGAATATGGCACAAAATTACAAAACTCATATGTTTTTGCAACATGATTTGCCTTTCCTATTGCAATGAGATTTCCAGTGGTAATTTCATCAATTTCAACATTATTAGGATTGAATACAACCTTCTTGGGAAAACCAGTATGTGTCATTTGATACATAGAAAGCGGGTTCGAAGCTAAAGGGACATACAAAACATTTTGAAAACTGCCATGTTTTAAGTGAATTGTACCTTTTCCTTTTGATGAAATTTGTGAATCATCTCCTATGTGGATCGAGATGCAAATTTCAGAGTCCAATGATGAGAAATATTTTTTGCTTAAAACCATGTGATTCGAAGCTCTTGAATCTATAAGAAGATATTTTGAATTTGAAACACCTTCCATGAGTGCATGACCTCTTTCAGGATGATAATTCTGATCTCCATTATCATTCTTCCTTGCGCCATCTGGAAGAGTGATATTGTTCTTCTCCAAGAGAAGGGACATCTGATCAATAGTATTCTTCATGCATGATATTTTAGGATGAAATCCCCTGCCACAGTAAGAACACTTTGTCTTCTCCTTGCCATTTTTCTTATCTTTCTTTGAGCCTGAGGGCTCATCTGACTGCCTGTTCTTCTCCTTCTACTTAGGATGATCAAAATTGGTCTTGTTTTGCTTTAGATTTCCTTTAGTATTCATAGCCTTGGATCCTCCATCAAAAAGGGCTTCATCCTTGGAGGATCTCATGGACCCCCTCTAAACAATCTTGTCATGCTCTTTGGTTAAGGACTCGATGAATGCATTCAAGGATGGAATCTTCCAATTCAGAATGGTGATTTTACCCACATGAAAGGTAGATACAAACACTAAAAAATATGCTCCTAGTTTTGAAAGGATTGAAAGAATCAACTAATCATACGTATTCTCTTCACCACATTGCTTCAAGTGAAGTGCCAAATTCTTGAACTTGGTGAAAAACTCATTAATGGTTTCAAAATTTCCAGGATTGAGAGAAATCAATTCATTCTCTAATTGATAAACCCTCAATTCATTATGCTTGTGTTGAATGGATTTTTCATTGATGTCAAAGTATTTCAATAATGACAAATTATTAACCAAGGAAAGGTCGTTTTGGAAAGGTAATTGTCTGCAATCCGCAATCTCAAGAAGTTAATTGCAGAATAAAAATAAAAAAAGGCATGTTGCGTAGAGATTATTGTGGAAAGGACATTGTGGTAAGGAAATTGTGGAAGGTTGTGACTGATAAATTTAAGAGTTAAGAATAGTTTTACATTGAAGCAGGAAAAGAGTTTAATGAACAGGCATGGCTCCTTGGAAGGATGTGATTAACAAAGGGACGTGATTCTCAGAAAGGATACCATTTGAGATACCATTAGATATATATATATGCAGATGTTTAATCATGGATTGAAGTGTCTCTATCGTCCATATCCATGCAATAGCAGCAAGAAGAGACCAAGAAGGAATGTGAAATCAGTGGCAGTATTAAAGATATAAGGAGATCTGGAAATCTAAAAAAATTATACAAGGGCGGTAGGGTGGTGATAGGGCAGGCTGATTTCCTGCAAGGGGGTCGTATCCTCCTTCTAGTAGTAGCTGGTAAATAGGGTGTAGAAGCATCCTTTCAGCAGTAGTTGATAAAATTGGAGGTCACAGCCTCCTTACATTAGTTGTTGGTAAATAGGGTGTAGTACCATTCGTGTCTGTAGTAGCAGGAAAAAACTATTTGTAAATATAATTTTGCAGTAATAGGAAGTATTGGTGGTTTACCAGATTGGGCTTCCACGATAAATTTTTGTTCTGTGTATTTTGTTGATCTTGTGTGTTAATAAATAAATTAGAAGTGATTTTAATTGTTAAAAGTTATCAATATTGATTCACCTCCCCACCCATCTCAGTATTATCCAATATTCCAACAATTGGTATCAGAGCAGGATCCTTCACTACAACTTAATCACTGGAAGGAAGATCCTATTTAAAAACCACTATGTATCAACAAGAATGGTTAGCCACTAACAGACCTCCATCATTACGGGAGATAATTATGCATATTGGAGTGTAAGAATGGAGTTCCATCTAATGTCTCTTGGACACAAAGTCTGGATGTCTGTTGAAAAATAATATAAAGTACCATACGACGTACCTATAGATGAAGGAGAACTAAGCCAATATGAGACCAATGCAAAATCCCTGAACGCAATTTTGAGTGGCTTAACAAATTTAGTGTTTGTAAAATTCATGCAATGCAAGACATCCAAACATGCCTGGGAAAAACTAAAATGTGTCTATGAAGGAGCACCCAAAGTCAAAGAATCCAAACTTCATACATACAAAGGACAGTTTGAAATCCTAAAAATGAGAAAGAAAGAGAATATTGTAGAATATATTCTAAAAGTAGATGAAACTGTCAATGCTATTAGAGGCATTGGAGGAGAAATAAAGGAGAAATAAGTAGTTGAAAAAGTACTAAGAACCCTTCCAATGAAGTATGACTAAAAGGTTTCCACTCTAGAAGAACAAGATGATATTAAACTCATGACCATAGATGAATTACATGGGATCTTCACTGTCTATGAGATGAGAACAACACAATATGGATCATCAAAGAAAGAAGCAGCGTTTAGATACATTTCCAATAACCAATATGAGAATCTAAATGATGAAGAATCTCTTTTCATCAAGAAACTTGAGAAAGGTACTCGAAAAGATACCCTTGAAATGTTTTAACTGTGGAAGGATTATACAATTTTCCAATAAGTGTCCTTACCCAAAACAAGAGGATAGTGATGATGAAGAACCTTTCTGTCATAAGAAAGATCAAAAGAGTAAGAACATGTACAAAAATAATTTCAAAAGAAATAAGAAAAAATTATATTCCAAGGAAGACAATGAAGATGAAGAGATAAGTGAATATTATGAAGTCCTATTCATGGGATTAGAGAGCAAAATATTAGAAGAAGAAGTAGAAGGTGTGGTAGATATTGAAGCATAACTTGTAAGTTCTCTTGAATAATTAGGTAGGTATAAAAGGATGTACAAAAAATCAAAAACTCATATGACAATATTAGAAGAGAAAAACCATGATGTACAAATAATTATTGTTGACTTAAGAAATCAGTTTCTAGAAGCCAAAAAAGGCTGAAAACAATCTTGAACAACAACTCAAAAGGAGAATTAAAGAATCTGAAAAGCTTGAAGAAGAGATTATGCACTTTAGAAAGAGGTTGGATGAAGAATCTATCAAATCAAATTTTGAGAACAACTCAAGGACTTTAGATGAAATCCTAAGTGTACAAAGACCATCAAGAGATAAATTTGGATTAGGTTTTGACAAGGAAAAGAAGCCAAGATATTCCTCTTTCACAAACCAAAAAGAACTTAAAAGAAATTATGTCAATGTACTTATGAGACCAGTTGTAAAGGAATACAATAAAAAATTGGCTCTCTCTCAAAATAAAAGCAAGACTGATAATGTACCAAGCAAACATCAGCAATTCTTTTTGGGAAATTGTTATACCTGTAACAATTTTGGACACATAGCTAGAAATTGTAAACTAATGGTTCCTAATAAGAAAGGCATCACAAACTTCTTTCTATAAGAAAATTTTTACTAAAATAAATCCAAAGGAATAAACTATAATTCTTTTTCTACTCTACAGAGTTATAGTATAGAATACTACAAATGTGGTAATCAAGTACACATTTCAAGAAATTGTAAACTAGTGATTCCTATGGATGAAACCACAAAATCTCAAGGAAAAGAAAAGAGGAAGGCTTGGAAGAAGAAGGATGATGTGGACTGTTCATTTTCCCTATGTAATATATAAAAACAAACATATGGCATGTGGACAGTGGATGCTCAAAACACATGACAGGAGACCCAAGTAAGTTTATAAGCCTAAAAAGAAATAAAAAAGGAAAAGTCAATTTTGGAATCTATCCTCTAAAATAATTGGGAAGGGTATAGTGGATATTAGCGATAGGATGAAAGCTGAAAATGTTTTGCTTGTAAAGAACTTAAAACCTAATCTTTTAAGTATGATTCAAACATGTGATCAACGACACATGTATATTCGATTCTAAGAAGTGTGAAATCAGAAGAAAAGATTTAGGAAAAATTGTTTGGATTGTTTTGAGAACTCCAAGCAATGCGTATATTCTTGAAAATGAAGAACAATGTTATATGAGTCAAACTAATGAAAGTATGTTATGGCATAGAAGAATGGGGCACTTGATCTTTCAAAATTTTGTAAAAATTAGTAAGAAGGGAGCTATAAGAAATCTGCCAAAGATCATAAAACCACCAAATAATGTTTGTAGACACTTTCTTCATCGGAAACAAACAAGAACAAGCTTTAAGGTCAAAGAACATACAAACTCTCAACCATTAGAAATAATTGATACTGATCTTTGTGGACCAACAAGGACTAAAATCTTTCAAGGTGAATATTACTTTATGATATTAGTCAATGATTATACAAGGATGACTTGGGTGACATTTCTTAAACAAAAATCAGAATCCTTTATGAAGTTCAAAGCCTTCAAAACACTTGTTGAAAATGAAGAAAATATCAAAATTAAATGTCTAAGATCAGATAATGGTGGAGAGTTCACCTCAAACGAATTCAATGATTTTTGTGAATTTCATGGAATCAAGAGGTAGTTCTTAGTGGAAAAAAATCCTCAGCAAAATTAAGTAGTTGAGAGAAAGAACAAGATGGTCCAAAAATCAGCTAGAACAACACTTAACAAGGAAAAACTTCCTGGTGGCTATTGGAGAGAAGTAGTATATACATCTGTCTATGTACAAACAGAGGACATATCAGAGTGAAAAGTAACAAGACTCCATATGAGCTATGGTTTGGAAGACCAGGTTCAATTGAATATTTTAGATTTTTTGGAAGTAAATGCTACATAAAAAGAGAATATGATAATCTAGGGAAGTTTGACTCTAGAACGGATGAAGGCATATTTCTTGGATATTCTTCCAACAAAAAGGAATACATATGTTATAATCTAAGGTTGCACAAGATCATAGAAAGTGAAAATGTAATTGTTGATGATACTAAATCAAGAAGAATACAAATCCAAGATAGTATGGATGTTGAAAAATTTGATGATGAAGAAATAGATGATTAAAAAGGGGAAGAAAGTTCAAAAGAAGAGGATGAAGAAGAAGAAGATGGAAAAGTAGAGAAAGAAGGATCACAAGAAAATGAGAATGAAGACTCTCAAAGATCGGACACAAAGACGCCATCTAGGTGGGTTCAGAAGACTCATCCTGAAATTCAAATAATTGGTGATAAAGATTCAGGAGTTAAAACAAGAAGAAAATTACTTTATGATGAAGAACAAGCACTACTTTTGATAGTAGAACCCAAAACATTTAGGGAAGCTTGCAAAAGTGAGGATTGGATCAATGCTATGAATGATGAACTTGATCAAATAGATAAGAGCAAAAATTTGGAACTTGTCCCAAGAACTAAGGGAATGAATGTTATTGGAACCAAATCGATTTTTAAAAACAAGTTCAATGAGCATGTTCATGCGACAAGAAACAAGGCTAGGTTAGTATGAAAAGGATATACTCAAGTAGAAGGTGTTGACTTTGAAGAAACGTTTGCACCTTTGGGAAGACTTGAAGCCATTATGATGCTTTTAACTTTTGCAAGCTACAAGAATTTCAGAGTATATCATATGGATGTAATCTGTTTTTCTTAATGGAGAACTTGAAGAAGAAGTCTATGTTGAGCAACCTGAAGGTTTTCTCTTATCAGAAAATTGAAATTATGTTTGCAAACCTAAGAAGGCACTATATGGTCTTAAACAAGCTCCAAGAGCATAGTTCTCAAGACTTGACAATTATTTAAAGCAGCAAGGATATATAAGGGGGGCCACAGATAATAATCTATACATAAAGTTTAAAAACAAAAATATGATCATTATTGTAGTCTACATAGACGATATCATATTTGGAAGTGATCTACAAATTCTGAGTGTAAATTTTGCTTCAGAAATGAAGAAGGAATTTGAAATGTCAATGTTAGGAGAACTAACATTCTTTCTAGGTTTACAAGTATCTCAATCATAAAAAGGGACATTCATCTCTCAAACTTAGTATATCAAAGAGATGTTGAAAAAATTCAAAATGGAAGAATCCAAACATGTTAGTACTCCTATGGTCACTGGTTGTAAATTGAGCAAGGATGATGAATCTTTGGAAGTAGATAATATTATGTATACGTCAATGATTGGAAGTTTATTATATGTAACAACTACAAGACCATATCTAATGCAAGTTGTAGGTTTGGTTGCCATATTCCAATCAACCCCAAAATAATCAAATGTGGTTGCAGTAAAAAGAATTTTTAGATATCTAAAAGGTACTGTGTATAATGGATTATGGTATCCAAAAAGCAATAACTTCACTCTAAAAGCATTCACTATTGCAAATTGGGTAGGAAGTATTGATTACAGGAAAAGCACTAGTGGAGCAGCATTATACCTAGGATATTTCTTAGTGGCATGGCTAAGCAAAAAGTAGTCCTCCATTTCACTGTCTATAGAAGAAGCCAAGTATATTTGTGTTGCATCATGTTGTACACAAGTCATTTGGATGAAGCAAACATTGGAAGATTTACTTGTAAAATATGAGGACCCCAATATTATACACTATGAGAATAGAAGTGCTATAAACATATCCATGAATATTGTTATGCACTCTAAGACAAAACATATTCCAATCAAATTTCATTTTTTAAGAGAGCAAGTATCTCAAAAAGTAGTCAAATTGGAGTATATTTATATGAAGGAAAAATTGTAGACATTTTTACTAAGCCACTAACCAAAGAAGCATTTTATCATCTTAGACATAAGTTGAGAGTTATCTCCTTATGGTGAATAAAAAGGAGAAAATTCATCATGTCAGGGGAGGTATGTTGAAAGGGGGAGGTGTCAGAAGGAAACCTTGGTCATTGTTATCAAACAGGGGGAATGTTTTAATGTTTCCATCAATGCCAAAGGGGGAGAATGTTGAATGAAGTTTTCATTGATGTTAAACGAGTCCAGTAATGATAAAGGAATAACCAAGGACATGATGGCAGGGTAATACAAAGGAAGAAATGATCCAGTGAGGGGATTAAGTCCAGCGAAATCCAATCGAGCTTGATCGATCCTATGATCAATCAATGCAAAATCGTGCAGTTGCATTCATTTTATTTAGAAGAGGTCGAGCGGCTCAGATTGTATCTAGAGAATAGATCAACAGCATGAAAAGGATCCACAAAGTAAATGTGCATGGAAGATAACATTCTGGATTGCCAAAGTGAAGTTTTGTGCTTGATAACTATTCAACGGAAGATGAGGATTTTGGAAAGAGATAAATGGTTTGCAAGTCATGTGAAAGACGAATTGCGGAAGCAATTTCAAGAAAAGTCAAAACTCAGACCCTCAATTCACAATATTCAATCCGCATATTGCGGAAAGGTAGTTGGTGAAAGGAAATTATGGAAGCAATTTTCTAAAAAAGTCAAAATGCACATCCACAATCTGTCACCCACAATTGCAAAAGGAATGAGTTCCTGCAAATTGTGGAAAGGTCGTTCGAAAAGACAATTACGGAAAGGTAATCGTGAAAAGGTAAATGTGGAAAGGTAATTATCCGCAATCTCTGGAAGCTAATTGCATAAAGAAATGCAGAAAGGACAATGCAGAAAGGCCTATTGCAAAGAAATTATTTCAGAAAGGATGTTGTGATAAGGCAACTATGGAAGTTTGTGAGTGATAAATTTAAACAGAGTTAAAAATAGTTTAATAGAGAAGTAGGAAATGAGTTTAATGAACATGCACAACTCCTTGGAAGGACGTGATTAAAAAAGGAATGTGATTCTTAGAAAGGATACAATTTTAGATATCATTAGATTTATATACAGATGTTTAATCATGGATGGAAGTGTCTCTATCGTCTAGATACATGCAGTAGTAGCAGGAAGAGACCAGGAAGGAATGTGAAACCAGCTACAGTATTAAATATATAATGAGATATGGAAATCTAATAAAATCATACAAGGGTAGTAGGGTGGTGCTAGGGCAGGATATTTTCCTACAAGGGGGTCGTAGCCTCCTTCTAGTATTAGTTGGTAAATAGGGTGTAGAAGAATCCTTTCATTAGTAGCTGATAAACTAGGGGATCATAGACTCCTTCTAGTAGTTGCTGGTAAATAGGGTGTAGTTCCGTCCTTGTTTGTAGTAGTAGGAAAAACTATTTGTAAATATAATTTTGCAGTAATAGGAAGTATTTGTGGTTTACCTAATTGGGATTCCATGATAAATTTGTGTTCGGTGTATTTTGTTGATCTTGTGTGTTAATAAATAGACTAGAATCGGTTTTAATTGTTAAAAGTTATCAATACTAATCCCCCCCCTCTCAGTATTGTCCAATATTCCAACAGATTGCTGAAGAGATTGGCAAGTTGTTCCCATACTTCTTTTGGAGTCTTCAATCCACTGAGATGGAAGAGAATATATTTCAAAATACTGATACATAAGAAACCATAAGCTTCATCAAGCTTATTCATGTACTTGGACTTCTCTACATGTGCATTAGGCTCTGGTTCTTTGCCCATAGTGACTCTATAGAGTCCCTTGGAGTGCAATATGTTCTCTGTGTCTTCCTTCCATCGGCGATAATTGAAGGGAGTAAGGATATTGTTTGAAGAAGAGTCCATCTTTAGATATATCAAATGCAATTGGAGGATTTTGAGCCACCTACAGTCACAAACAAACAAAATAAATTAAGTCAAACAACCTGCAATTTTGAAGTTGCATCACTCCTGGCGTAGTTTATCAAGCAAGTTTGATGAATCAAATGCAAAATTATCCAAGAATTATGTGGAAAAAGTTTGGCGTCTGGTGCAGTGTTGGAATAATTTTGAGCAATATTGCTCAAGCTTCATCAAAGATCCATGTAAAACTCTGTATAAGAGTTGCCTTGTCCTTCTATGGATCTGATATGATATAAAGTTCAATCACGGTAGGTATAGAAAGAAAGAACAATTGTTACAACATATGCATGCAGATATTTACATCAATGAGTGCCAAAATATTTGTGCAAAAGTTTGAAATAGTAATTCATTATCATTAACTCAGTAGCTAGTTTACAATGCTAAACAATGGTATGAATAGCCAGGAAAATTCGAATTCAATGCATGAGATTGGATTACTTATCAGTTAACACCACTTGAAACATCAGTTAACCACTTAATTGCAATGTAATTGACTTTAACAGACTCGGAGGCACTTTAAACTGAGTCTAACTAAGTTAGAACTCAACTGAATTCCAAAAATTAGGTGAGGGTGCATTTCTGTCTACAGATAACTGAGAATTAAGTGAAATTAGGTCAAATATGGTAGAAGGGTGCCTTTCTGACTCCAGATAACTGAAAATTAGGCGATGTAAGCACATGTTTGAGTCAAAATACTTAGTATAAGTGGTAAATGAGGTTGTTAAGACCAAATAAATGATGTATAGATGGAAAATGACTCCAACATCTATCACATCCCCATCCCTCAATTAGACCGACAGGAGGGGACATGAACCAATTTGGGTGCTCCAAATTTCTCCCAATAGACATAACTATGAATTCTTAACATATAAATGGTGTGTGCAAATATGTAAATGAAAATACACATCATAAATGAATATTTACACACACATATAGCATGAATATGCAAGCTTAATCATTACATGCATATAAATAAATATCATTACACATCATAAACAAAAGAATATGTATCTTCAACAAAAGAGATCCAAGCAACTGGTTGTGTAAGAGTGAATTTCCACCCAACCATAGGCACTCTGTCCAACATATACTCTTTATTCTCTCAGAGGCCACCCCCAAGTCAGGATATGAAGCTACCAAGGTGAAGGAAACACTATAGGTTTCTATCTCCCAGCCCACAACCCCTTCTACTCACCCTGCTTAGCCAAAACTCATACAGAGATCTCACTCGGCCATCACAACGATGGCACTCCTTCCAACTTCCCCACACAACACAAGGAAGGAATTACCCTTCATTGATCCACATTTCACTCAGGGAATCCAACCCTTACAATGCTTACCAATGTGTGCAGTAAGAGCTTAATCTGTTGTATGTTGTTAGAGAACCTCCTGTAGTGTTAACTATGGCTTCTAAAGCATTCACAGGTGGAAGAAATAAATGGGTAAGGGTTCCTAGCTTACCTGACCTCTCTACTCAGTTACAACCATCAATATTCCCTTCCCAAAATTCATCTTTGTCTCTAAATTCAAATTTTGGGGTTCAACACAGTTTGGTAATGGTCAAAAACAACAGTGGAAAAACTCTACGTAGTGTAGAAAACATGCATGGGAGATTGATCACAAGGATGTGTTGGTAAAATTATATTCTAATTAATTCAACATTGAATTATTGACTGGGATATGTAGACATAGAGGTGCAAGAACAGTATGTACAGGACCATGGCCTAAGCTAACATAGTCTAGCCTAAACTAATGCCAACAAACACACAAAACAATTACAACTAGCCCAATCATCTTGGAAGAAAACCCACCATAGCATGACCATATCTGCCGAGTTAGGTCATTAATTCCTTTGTTGGTGATTGGAACTATTTAGGCATCAAATCAAATGCAATTTCTTCTAGAGGAAATTAATATCAAAGAAATATTTCCCTACTTGCTTAAAACATAAAGGAATAAGAGCAATTAAAATTAAATCCTAGCTTGGAAATAAAATGATATTCAAATTTAAACGAAATCCAACTCAACCATGTAATAAAGTGTATTGGGCATAAGTTGCAAGCCAAGCTGAGCAAGAGTTTCTTAAAAAGATCATGAATCAATTAAACTAAAAATCTATTCACACCAAACCATTCTTCAATTGTAAATACAAACCAAACCAACAATGGAAATATAAGTGCAAATGACAAATTGAAAATTTTGAAAAGTATTTTTAAGTTCTATCATTAAAGTTCATAATAAATCAATTCAAAGTGTCAAATGTGTAACTACCATGTGTGCAAACACTATATTAATCTATTCAGAAAATAAATGTTACAATCTACACAAATCCAAAGTGCTTTTATTCTCAAGAAAAAATGTTTGTTAAACCAGTACCAAACATAAGAATATAATCTTAAACTGGTACCAAACCTAAGAACATAATGTTAAACTGGTGCTAAACCTAAGAACATAATGTTAAACCAGTGCCAAACCAAAGAATAAAATATTCTTCTAAAACCTTTTCAACTAAAATCAAATCTAAATCAGAGAAAGAACAATCAATATCTATTATGAATCTCAAGAAATCAAACACAGAAAATGACTCATATTCATTCTAGATAGGTTTAAGTTCTTTTTTTCAAATCCTTCATGGATTTTATCAAATCTGATAGGGAATTAATTGCAAGATATTGTTATTAACTTTGCATTTCATTTGTCAAGACAACACTCTGTATTAATCCATTGCAACAATATTTTAATACTCAGATCAAATCACTCTAATTTCATGTTTGTGATCTATTAATTTGAAATTGAGTTTGGTTTTATCTATTCTTCATACATATGTTAACATTATTCAAACTCAATGGTTTTGATTATATGCAAGTAGTTTAAACTCCAAACTCAACAATCTGTTTCTACTTACAAGAAATTCATAACGACTAAGCTATATGTAATCCAATGATTCACATGCAAGAGAATTAAGAGTAAAAACATTTTTCATAAATCCAATGTTATGTCTCTACAATTCAATTCAATATTCTACAAATCACTCTTCAATTCAGATTTTTTTCTATATTCAAAAAGAATTTCTATCTATGTCTCAAAATAACTCTGTGCCTAGATTTAAGATAAAACCTTTACTACAAAATAAATCATTCTAAGAAACATCCATTCATCTACCATAAAATATCAATCAAAATTGTGTAATCATTGGGAGATCAAAATACCATTAAACAATTAACAATCTGCATAAACAAACACCACAAATGATAAGATTAAAAATCAGAATCAAAATCTACAATCTATAAATCAAAATCAAACCTATGCTAAACAATATCAAGCAAAGCAAGCTGACATAAGTGGTGGGACCTTGCCCCACAGGGAACCTTCCTTAAAGCTTCAGAGACTAAGGAATCTCTTCACCGAGCATCAAGTCGTCAGCACGAAGATCGTTAACATCAAAATAATTTGATCGCAATATCACATGGTTCAATAGCAAAACATAAACATATTTTTTATTCATTATCATCCCTCCATTACACAAGCAATCATCATCGTGATTTCTTCTCAGCCCTGCCTACCGTTTATACAACTACATCAAGCTTGAACAACCTTGAACAAACTTACCCAAATTCAAAATTTGTTCAAACAACTCAGAAAACAGTCAACACAAAATATGGGTTTTCGTCATTTTGGGAAAATCCGAGTTAAAGAACATCCAATATCTCCTGAAATATTTGGACTTTTGGAAAACGGTCTTTATCAGACCCAATTAGATATGTTGGGAAGAAAAAACCATGTCTCCTATTTCTCATATTCAACCTCATCAGTTCAAAAATCGCACCACAAAACAACTAAGTGAAGTATTTTGCAAATTTAACTTCACATGTGTGAGCTGGGTGAATTCTAATAGATTTATCACCATCTAGAAGCATATAGATGACTCCTCCAAGTGGTGGAATTTGGATTGGTGAAGAGAAAGTGTGATAATGGATGATCTTCCAAAGTTTTAGTGCTGGAATGAGTGTTGGATATGCAGAATTTGAAAATTGAAACACAACATTTCACCATTAGTATCAAAATTACTTAAAATCAATTCTAAATGTTAAAATACTAGAGATAACTAAAATATATAGTGTTTTCATCATCCTAAATAATAATTCCACAAAAAACTTTAATGATCTCATCTTAGAACAAAATGAGTACCATCAGATATAAAAGCCAAATTCTATAGTCAAGCTTTCCCATATATTTGACTTTCTAATGATATAAAAGATGCCAAATTTGGGAGCCATCATATCCCCCAGACCAAATATCTTGCATGTCCCCATGCAAGAAAGATAAATGAAATCAAAATTTGTGGGGAGATTGATTAGTATGACCCATTTTGTTGATGTTATTTTGAACACTAAAATTTTGAAAATTGAATAGCTCATTGTCAGAGCTAATATGTCTATCCAAGATCTTGTATTCCAAAAGATGTGATTTCAATTTTCAATTTTCTGTTTGTGAATGAATGGTAACAAAATTTGATGATGAGTAGAATGAATTATGAGAACACTCTATTAGAAGATGTAAATTAAGGAATGAATTCAAACTTCTTTAAAATAATGTTGTAATATTTGACTAAAAAATGAACAATATTCAAATTACTTCATGGTTTGAATATGTTCGGTAAATCAAATAAGTACATATGCATCTTATGATATCAAGGTAACCATAGTGATTCATTGAATGTTAATGACATATCATAGAGCATATGGATGAAAAGTGAAGTAAGAATTCATGTTAAATAATGATGTCATTTGCAATGATAAATAAACAAAGTGTTTGAGAAATGCATACAATCATTATTCCTTTAAATATGCATACCTTAATGACATTGCCCAGCAAAATGATTAATAAAAGAAATCGTAAAAAAAAACTTAATAAATAACATTGGGGCTAAAAAAATATAAAACAAGGCATGCAATCTATGTTTTGATAAAGAATCACTCAGAGAAAATTTCGGATTAGAATCACACTATAGTATTTTAACTATTATTAATTTCTAACGAATACAATTGAAGTCAAGAAGAAATAAAATAATACTAAGGATACTATAAATATAGGAGAGGGATGAAAATATTAATTGTTGATCTTCTAAAAAAAATACTAAGATGAAGGATCTAAAGACTTCTCCTTCTCCCCCAGACCAAATATTGTCGCATCCTCAAGCCATCAATAAATTGAATCTGGCTTGTATAGTCAGCAAGCAATTTTAGGAAGCCATTATTATTATTCTAAAAAAAACTATATTTTTTTAGAAAAATAAGGATGAATGCTAAGTGATAAAAATGATCAAAATACTTATATATTTTAAGATTAGAAATATCTCATGCATGCTCACTAATACCATATAAGTTATGTAGAGTATTTTCCTTATGGTCCTAGATAGAAAACATGAGGATATAGATGGCTCAGAAATCCTATAGGAAACACGTCATCATTGATTCATTTTACAAAGACTTATTTCCATCCAAGGAATATGGATAAAGTTCACATTTGAGTTCGCTAAATTTATACAGTTACATGTCCCACTTCTAGGATAGTAATATCCTAGATCTAGTTCGAATTAGGTGATTGGGTCTTAAGTTCAACTTACGACCATTCTCTAATGATAAGTGGGTGATTGGATTAACCATGCATATATGCACTCAATTTCTTCATTTGATTGATCCATATGCATAGCAATATGTTTATTATGTCTCTTTTACCCGGCATTGCCCCGCTGCCAGTGATCCTGTTCAATACCCCAATGGGTTTATCTTGGTACCATACAAGCATAGTCCCACTACCAGGGAGCTTGTTCACTACCGCGACGGGTTTTATTGTATTTATTGAACTTCCTTATTTGTGATTTTACTCTGCATGGACCCATTGCCAGCATGCATGTTGAATACTCTAGTGGGTTTGCCTCATAACTGTATAATTTTTACAAAATATATTAAAATATGTGGAAGCCAGTTGGTATTAGAGTATATTAAGTTTTTCTAAGCGCATAAATAAATTAAATTTGACCCATGAGTCACATTTTTTATAATAGTCTGAAATTATAGTTCATGTCAAAAGAGAATGACCTAAAGTTGTCCTCTAGTCCCTAAGTCTATAAAATGCATATAAAAGATTAATAGTGTTCCTCCAAAGGTAGAAATATCACTTACTCTCATGTTATTACTTAATAAATAGACTTAAATAACAAGCTTTGATGATGAGTCTAAGACATACAAGTGACCAATAGGTATTAGACAGACCTTAAAGTTATGGTAAACTCCTGTCATATTTTTAAAGTTAGCCTTGAGCAGATTCTATAATGAATAGTCTGAAATATGAATGTATGAGGATAAATAAGGGTTTTTAAATTGTTTTGGTTTAGCCATTGATATTATCTTCTTTGTAGTTCCTTTTATTGAAAAATAAAACAAAAAGTGAAGTTGCATTATTCTTTAAGCTAAAGATGCAACTTTTTATTTATACATATTTTCATATCCTAAAAAAGAAAGAAAACGTTTTTATTCGAGTATATGAGCTCTTCCAATGTAACCAAGAAGCGAAGTAACATGAAAAATATACCTTTATCCACATATGAGGAGGTTATTGCAGTGATCACCTGAGTATGGAGCACCAACCAACTTACATGTTTCTGCATCAGAAGGTTTCAAAGGAAGGAATGGTATTGTGGCCTCGTTATCTCTTGGAACCACTGTTTGATGTAATCATGATACTCACCTTCCTTCATCATTCCATGTAGTTCCTCTTCTTCTTAATGTTCAATTTCTTGAGTACATGAAGGATATGTTGATATATATGTGGAGAACTCTTCAATTTTAGGTCGCTCTCTATCGAATGTAGTCTCTAAGTTTCCAGTTTCCTTGGTAGATTGGAAAGGAGAGCTTGTTTGTAGCTCATGGGACTATATCTATTCTATTATTTCTAGAGAGGTAAATAAATTCTTGACTTCTGTCAATATATGTTCTCCTTGAGAAGAAGAAATTGAGATCCCAATTGCTGCTAGGATTTGAGAGAGTTTTCTCAAACTGATGGTCACCTCTAAATCCATTTTGTCGGATGATAGATCCTACTTCACACATGGATTAGTATCCAGGGTTCTTACATCACCCAAATATATAGATTTATATTTTAATGATTTGAATCAAAAACTACCTACAACAATACACTTCTAAAGAAAATTTGCGCAAACCAAAAGAAAACTAAATCCTAAGAACCAATTGCAAAATTGAAAAATACACCACCTATAGATAAGATAAAAACACTTGCGAAAAAGAGATCAAACCCACACTTGCATAAAAGTAAATACACTAGCAAGAAAAATAAACACATTTGCATAAAAACACTCTTGTGGGAAACATCCTTGCAGAAAACACACTTGCAAAAAGTAAACACTCTTTTGAAAAGTAAATCAAACATGCAGAAAAATAAACACAATTCTAAATAGGAAACTTATTTGCATGAAAAGGAACAACAAGGATTTGGGGTGACCACCAAAGAGGATGCGTCAAGATGTTACACCATGAAACGTTCGTAGTGAATTCATCTTGGTGTCTTATCGTTTCCCCTCCCCCTTGTTGTGTAATGTAAAGTCAGCATATCTACCTACACTTCAACCCCTTTAGCACCTCCCTGACAACGGCACCAAAAATGTCAGTAAAATTATTTGCTAATTAATTTTACATTAAATTATTGACTGGGATTCATAGACTTAGAGGTGTAAGCACAGTATGTCCAGGACCAAGGCCTAAGTTAACCTAGTCTAGCCTCCCAATCATCTTGGAGGAAAACTCACCATAAGGTGACCATATCTACTGAGTAAGGTCATTAATTCATTCATTGGTGATTGGAACTATTTAGAAATCAAATCAAATGCAAGGGATTCAAGAGCATATTAATATCAAAGAAATATTTCCCTACTTACTTAAAACATAAAGGAATAAGAGCAATTAAAATTAAATCCTAGCTTGGAAATAAAATGATATTCAAATTTAAACGAAATCCAACTCAACGAGGTAATAAAGTGTATTGGGTGTAAGTTGCAAGCCAAGATGAACAAGAGTTTCTTAAAAATATCATGAATCAATTAAACTAAAAATATATTCACACCGAACCATTCTTCAATTGTAAATACAAACCAAACCAACAATGGAAATACAAGTGCAAATGACAAATTGAAAATGCCAAAAAGGATTTTTAAGTTCTATCATTAAAAGTTCCTACTAAATCAATTCAAAGTGTCAAATGTGTAAGTTCCATGTGTGTAAACACTATATTAATGTATATAGAAAAATAAATATTAAAATCTACACAAATCCAAAGTGCTTTTATTCTCAAGAAAAATCATTTGTTAAACCGGTACCAAACCTAAGAATAGAATGTTAAACTAGTACCAAACCAAAGACTAAAATATTCTCCTAAAACCTTTCCAACCAAAAACAAATCTAAATTAGAGAAAGCACAATCAAAATCTATAGTCTGCAAAATCAAAAGATGGACACGGAAATTATGAATCTCAAGAAATCAAACACAGAAAATTATTCATATTCATTCTAGATAGGTTTAAGTTCCTTTTTTCAAATCCTTCAATGAATTTTATCAAATATGATAGGGAATTAATCAATATGTTTTGTTATTAATTCTGCATTTCATTTGCCAACAATACACTCTATATTAATCCATTATAACAGTATTTTAATACTCAGATCAAATCATTCTAATTCCCTGTTTATGATTTATTAATTTAAAATTGAGTTTGGTTTTATCTCTTCTTCATACATCTGCTAACGTTGTTCAAGCTCAATGGTTTTGATTATATGCAGATAGTTTAAACTCCAAACTCAACAATATGATTCTACTTACAAGAAATTCATAACGCCTAAGCTAAATGTAATCCAATGATTCACATGCAAGACAATTGAGAGTAAAAATGTTTTTCATAAATACAATGTTATGTCTCTGCAATTCAATTCAATATTCTACAAATCACTCTTCAATTCAGATTTTTTTCTATATTCAAAAATAATTTATGTCTCCATCTCAAAAGAAATCTGTGCACATATTCAAGATAAAAACTATTACTACAAAATCAATCATGCTAAGAAACATCCATTCATATACCAGAAAATGTCAAACAAAATTTTGTAATCATTGGGAGATCAAAACACCATTAAAGAATTAACAATCTGCAGAATACAAACCACACAAAAGATTCTAAGATTAAAAATCAAAATAAAAATCTACAATCTATAAATCAAAATCAAACCTATGCTAAACAAGATAAAACAAAGCAAGATGACTTGAGCGGTGGGCCCTTGCCACATAAGGAACCTGCATTAAAGCTTCATAGACTAAGGAATTTGTTCACTAAGCATCAAGTCGTAAGCACAAAGATCATTAACATCAAAATAATTCGATCACAATATCACATGGTTCAACAACAAAACATAAACATAATTTTTATTCTTTATCATCCCTCCATTACACAATCAATCATCGTCGTGATTTCTTCTCAACCCTGCCTCCGATTTATACAATTACATCAAGTCTGAAAAACCTTGAACAAACTTCCACAAATTCATAATTCATTCAAACAACTCAGAAAACGACCAACACAAAATCTGGGTTTTCATCATTTTAGGCAAATTCGAGTTACAAAACTCCTGAAATATTTGGATTTTTGGAAAACCATCTTTGAAGACCCAATTGGATATGCTAGGAGAAGAACCCATGTCTGATTTCTCATCTTTGACCTCAACGCTTTGTAAATTGCGCCACAAAATAGCTAACTGAAATATTTTTCAAATTTAACTTCACATGTGCGATCTAGGTGAGTTCTAATAGATTCCTCACCATCGAGAAGCATATAGATGACTCCTCCAAGTGGCAGAATTTGTATTAATGAAGTGGAAGTATGATGATGGATGATCTTCCAAATTTTTAGTGCTGGAACGAGTGCTGGAAACGCAAATTTTGATTTCTAAAACACAACATTTCATCATTAGTAAAAAAATTACTCAAAATCAATTCAAAATGTTTAAATACTAGAAATAACTAAAACATATAGTGTTTTCCTCCTCCTAAACAATAATTCCACGAAAAACTTTAATGATCTCATCTTAGAACAAAATGATTATCATTTGATATAAAAGCCAAATTTTATAATCAAACTTTCCCATCTATTTGACTTTCTAATGATATAAAAGATGGAGAATTTGGGAGCCATCGTCTCCTCGAGACCAAATATCTTGCATGTCCCTATGCAAGAAATATAAACGAAGCCAAAATTTGTGGGGAGATTGATTAGTATGACCCATTTTGTTGATGTTCTTTTGAACACTAAAATTTTGAAATTTGACTAGCTAATTTTCAAAGTTAATATGTCTATCCAAGATCTCGTATTCAATAAGATGTGATTTCAATTTTCAATGTTTTGTTTTTGAATGAATGGTAACAAAAGTTGATGATGAGGAGAATGAATTATGAGAACACTCTGTGATAAGATTTAATTTAAGGAATGAATTCATACTTCTTTAAAATAATTCTTTGATCTTCAACTAAAAAATGAACAGCATTCAAATCATTTCATGATAAATGATTTGAATATGTCCTGTAAATCAAATAAGTATGTATGCATCTGATGATATCAAGGTAACCATAGTGATTCATTGAATGTTAATGACAAGTGAAGTAAGAATTCATGTTAAATAATGATGTCATTTACAATGATAAATAAACAAAGTGTTTAAGAAAGACTTACGATCATGATTCCTTTAAATATGCGTATCTTAATGACATTGCCCAACAAAATGATTAATAAAAAGAAATCATTAAAAAAACTTAATAAATAACACTGAGCCTAAAAAAATATAAAACAAGGCATACAATCTATGTTTTGATCAAGAATCATTGAGAAAAAATTTCGGATTAGAAACACACTATAGTATTTTAACTATTATTAATCTCTAACAAATAGAGTTGAAGTCAAAAGGAAATAAAATAAAACTAAGGCTACTAGAAATCTAGGAGAGGGTTGAAAATAATAAGTGTTGATCTTCTAAAAAAAATACTAAGAAGGAGCTAAAGACTTCTCCTTCTCCCCCAAACCAAAGATTGGTACGTCCTCGGGAAATAAATGTAATCTGGCTTGTATAGTCAGCAAGCAATTTTAGGAAGCCATTATTATTATTCTAAAGAAAACTAGATTTTTTTATAAAAAGAAGGATGAATGCTAAGTGATAAGAATGACCAAAATACTTATAGATTTTAAGATTAGAAATATCTCATACATGCTCACTAAGACCATATAAGTTATGTAGGGAATTTCTCTTGTGTTCCTATATAGAAAACATGAGGGTGTAGATGGCTCGGAAAGCCTATAGGAAACACGTCATCCTGATTCATTTTTCAAAGACTTATTTCCATCCAAGGAATATGGATAAAGTTCACATTTGAGTTCATTAAATTTCTACAATTACAGGTCCCACTTCTAGGATAGTAATATCCTAGATATAGTTCGAATTAGGTGGCAAGGTCTTAAGTTCAACTTACGACCATTCTCTAATGATAAATGAATGACCGGCTTAACCATGCATATATGCACTCAGGATATTCGTTCGATTGATCCATATGCATAGCAATATATTTACTATGTCTCTTTTACCCAGCGTTGCCATGCTGCCAGCAAGCATGTTGAGTACCCCAACGGGTTTACCTTGGTACCATACAAGCATAGCCCCGCTTCTAGCGAGCCTATTCAATACCCTAACGGGTTTCTTGTATTTACTGAAATTCCTTATTTATGATTTTACTCGGCATGAAACCGCTGCTAGCAGGCATGTTTAGTAGCCGGGAGGGTTTGCCTCGTAACTACATAATTTTTACAAAAGATATTAAAGTATGTGGAAGTCAGTTGGTACTAGAGTATATTAAGTTTTTCTAAGTGCATAAATCAATTAAATTTAATCCATGAGTAACATTTTTTATAATAGCTTGAAATTATAGTTTGTGTCAAAAGAGAATGACCTAAAGTTGTCCTCTAGTCCCTGCGTCTATCATTTTCATATATAAGTTTAATAGTGTTCCTCCATAGCTAGAAATATCACTTACTCTCATGTTATTATTTAATAAAGATACTTAAATAACAAGCTTTGATGATGAGTCTAGGACGTACAAGTGACCAATGTGTATTAGATAGACCTTAAAGTAATGGTAAATTCCCATGATATTTTCAAAGTTAGCCTTGAACAAATGTTATAATGAATCGTCTGAAATATGCATGTATGAGGATAAATAAGGATTTTCAAAATGTTTTGGTTTATCCATTAACATTATATTCTTCGTAGTTTCTTATATTGAAAAATAAAAAAATCTTTTTTGGCTCTAAGATTCGTTTAAATTTTTTGCAGGTTGGTAGATGTTCTTGCCCAGCTTGGGCTCACCGGATCTTGGCTCTTGCAGGTGGATTTGGCTTTTGCTTGACGTAGCTTGAGGGGATTCTCTCTAGAGGATTCTCACACTGAAAGGAGTTCGTGCTCTCTGTCAGTTTTGATTCTTGAAGTTGATCATTCTTCGCTCTAGCCTGGGTGGGCCTCGTTCAGCTCCTGGAGTCTCTCCTCTCTATGGTGGCCTCAAGAATCATGCTTGCTCATTAGTTTCTTGTTTATTGTAAGATCCTTCCCCTAGTGTTTATTGAGGTTTCAATAGAGGCATGCTCTTGTGCCTATGTGGATAGCCTGATGTGTGGAGTTGTCAAAGGTTCTTTCAGCTTCGAATAGGTCTAGTGATTGGTTGTAGAAGGAGGATTGGGTTGAAATTTTCTTTGGGAGTTTCTTGCAGGTTCTATCAATGTGAGTTTCCTGGTGCTCTGGTCCAAATGGATTCTGGAGGGGTTCCTCCGCTCCCTCTCCCTCCTGATCTGGAAGATTTCAAAAGGTTGATTGCTTCCTGTGGTAAGAGAAAGGGGGGGCATCAAATAGGTTTTTCAAGAAGGTTGAAATTCCTTCGGTTGAGCTTATTGCTGAAAGGACTTGTCGATCGGTGTTAAACCTTGCTGAGCGGGGGCTCATTGGTCAATTCGCTGGCCTATGGCCCTCTCCTAAGGCAATTGAAGGATGGGTGCAGAGGAATTGGAAGCCTCTAGTTTCATAGGATATTCGTAGCCACTTTGTTGGAAGAGGCTTCTTCGTGTTTGTCTTTGAATCTGCTGAGAATAGAGATCTTATTTTTCAAAATGGCCCATACTTCATGGGTCCTCAGGGACTTTACCTAAATAAGTGGACCCCCGATTTTGACCCTTCCCAGGATGTCCCGTCTGCAGTTCATGTATGGGTAAGATTACCCTTTCTTCCTTTGCATTGTTGGACTATTGAATATTTGGTAATTATTGGGCATAAGCTCGGCAGATACATAGACCGGGATGAAAGGAAATATCAATTTTCCTGCACTAGGATTTGTGTAGAAGTGGACCTGGATATTGGTCTGCTCGAAGCAATTCAGTTAACTATTGCAGACTCGTCTTACACCCAGGAGTTGGACTATGAGAAAATTCCGTTTAAGTGTAGATTTTGCCATGGCTATGGCTATTTCACTCGAAACTGCAAAAAAAAATTTGAAGAGGTTAATGTTAAAGAGAAAGAAGACCAATGGATTCAAGTCCAAAAAACAGGAAAATCAGTGCAGGGATTTAAAAAGAAAGGAAAATCAGTAATCGGTGATCCTGTGGCTGGGAAAGCTTCTATTTCTTAGGCTGTTGATATCCCCAAAGATGATCATAATCCTTTTGTTGTCCTAAATTCCTCTAAAACTATCCTAGAAGAAGGCGAACTAATTCATATGGAAGTGATCGAGCCTGTCTTAGAAGATATTTATGTTCTTAAGGATTTATCTGGTCCTTCCTTTGTTGCTCTTCCACTAGAAGGTGGTTCCCTTCCCTCTTCTCCTATAGATACTTTCTCTCCTCCTTCTTATGCTGATATAGACTAGAAGAAAAATGATGTTAGTCCTGACTCTTCAGAAGATGCTTCCTTTGAGCTAAAAAAAACAGTTGGTAGGAAGTCTAAAAAGGAGGTAAGGGAAGAAGAGGTTGAAAGGCTCAAGACTCAAGGCAGTCAGGCAATAATTGAAATGTCATATGGGAGAAATAAGAGAAATAGGCCTCCTAAGGGAGTAATTACTCCCTCTTCATTGGGTAAGTAATGCTTGTAACCTCTTGGAACTATAGGGGGTTGGGGCACTCTAGCAAAGCTGAAGCTATAAAAAATTTAATGAAATTGGCTCCCACGGATCTCCTATTGCTTCAAGAGACTAAAATTGAGGAAGATTCTCTCCTTCTCATTAGCAAAAACAAGTGGAATTTGACTTCTGGTAAGGCGGTCAGCGCTAGAGGTTCCTATGGGGGGCTAGCCACATTATGGCGTGAAGATAATTTTCAGCTTAAAAATGAGTATGCCACTCAGCATTGGATCTTTTCAGAGCTTTTACATTATAACAGTAAGATAACTTTTTCCCTTTTCAATCTATATGTTCTAGTTAATTATGGAGAAAAAAAATAATGTTGGCAGTCGATTTTCGATTTCCTTGAGCTCCATTCTCCAGCAAATATTATTATAGCAGGAGATCTCAATACTAATTTAGCTCCGAGTGAGAAGAAAGGAGGAGTGTGTGGTAAATATTTTATGCAAGACGTTGTGGAAAAAATGATACATGCAAGACGTTGTGGAAAAAATGATACAAGATTGGGATTTGGTTGATTTAAAGCCAAAGATTGTTCGTTTCACGTGGTCAAACTAGTGAGTGGGGGGCACAAGTATATTTGCTAGGTTATATCGGTTCTTAGTTCATGGTCCCTTCTGGATAGTAAGTGGATGATTTCAACTAAAATTATTCCTAAGCTGGTGTCAGATCATCATCCAATTACATTGCAATTTGAAATTTAAGATGAGCTTGGCCCAATTCCTTTTAGGTTCAGTCCTCTTTGGATTGAATGTGAAGGGTTTATGGATACTGTCTTTCAAGCGTGGTCCAAATTTGTGGTTGGCTCTCCTAGTTTTGTCTGGGAACAAAAACTAATACAAACAAAGTGCGCTTTGAAGAATTGGATAAAATTGCCCCTTCTAACTCCTTTTAGTACCAGGAAGGATAGAGTAGCAGAGCTCTCTGCTTTGCAAGCTGATTTGGAAAATAGAGAAGTAACCTCCACTCATATCCCCCTTCATCATATTGCTCAGCTTAAAACTAATATTTATTTTAGACAAGAGGAGGAGCATCTCATATTGAATTCAAGAAGTCTTTGGTTGAAGGCTGGGGATAAGAATTGTTCTTATTTTCATCGTCAATGTAGGTCCAGGCTTTCCAAAAATCACATTTCGAAAATCATTAAAGGCCAATATCTTCTTAAGCAGACAGCTAACAGGCACTTTCCAATGTTGTTTAAAGATGATGGTTGTTCCTATGAGGAAGTGTCTTCTAATTTTCTGCACAATTTTCCTTCTCTGGTTAGCATTGAGGAAAATTTTGATTAATGAAGCCTTTCTCTGAGCAGGAAATTGTTGAATTTATTTGGGCCATGGAGTCAGATAAATCTCCTGGGACAGATGGTTTTTCGATACATTTTTATAAAGTTTGCTGGCCTATAATCAAGTCTGATTTGTTGAGAATGGTCAATGCCTTCCAGAAAAAAGCTAAAATGGGTGGGTGCACTAACTCTACTTTTCTTTCCCTCATCCCTAAAGAAGTCAATCCTTTTACTTATGATAGGTTCAGGCCAATTTCTCTGTGTAATGATTCTTATAATATAATAGCAAAACTTCTAGCAAACAGACTAAAGCCATTGCTCAGCAAGCTGATCTCTCCTCTTCAAGGGGTTTCGTAAAAGGCAGACATCTAGTGGATAACATCATACAAGTTCAAGAATCTTTGCACTCTAGTTTCTTACAGAAAGAGAAAGGCATGATAATAAAGCTGGATATGAAGAATGCTTTTGATTGAGTTAAGCTCCCTTTCCTTTATGAAGTCTTGCTTTCTTTTGGCTTATGTCCAAAATTTGTTTCCTTGATTAAAGCATGTACTGATAAGCCAAATATTGCCCCTTTATTGAAACGGTAGACCCACTAATTTCTTTAAAGCCACCTAAGGCCTTTGTCAAGGTTTATCGTTGTCCCCCTTCCTGTACATCTTGAAGGATGAAACCCTTAGCAGAAAATTATTAGCTGAAAAGGAAGCCAGATATATCTCGGGCATCAAGATTTCCAGGGGTATTGATCCAATCAACCATGCTCTTTTTGCAGACGATTATATTCTCTTGGGAGGGGCCTCTATGTCAATTGCTCGGGCCTTTAATGGTATTCTCAACAACTTTTGTTTAAGTTCAGGTGCTTTGATAAATAAAAATAAAAGTGTTGTTTACGGCTAGAATGTAGACCAGCTTGCTCTACTCTGGATTTCGGATATATTTGGCTTTCCTGGATTCGTCAAGTGGGAAAAAATCAAGTATTTAGGTCTCCCCTTAACTCTTGGTCTGTCTCCTCCTTCTCTATGGATTGAAGTGCTGGCCAAGTTTAAGGAAAAGATAGCCTCGTGGGGGGGTCAGTGGCTTTCTAAAGCTGGGAAACTGATCTTGATCAAATCAATTCTTTCAGCGCTCGTCATTTTTCAATCAACTCTGCTTCTTGCTCCCAAAGCTATCTCTGCTCAGCTATCTAAACTCATGAGAGATTTTTCATGGAATGGAAGGAAAGGTGGACAAAATAAGATGCATTTGGTGAGATGGGAGGTTCTCAAGCGCCCCTCTTCAGATGGTGGTCTTCAAATTCGCGATCATGGTCTTGTTAATTTGGCAATGGTCGGCAAGCTAGTTTGGAGGATTTTTTATGATCCCAAGCACCCTATTAGTAAAATTTTCAGGATGAAGTATTTGCAAGGTGGTTCTTTACGAAATATCTCTTCTACAGATACTCCTTCTGGATCTGTTATATGGAATTCCTATAGGAAATGTTTTGGGTTTTTCATAAAAAATTTGTAGAGTCCCAGGAAATGGGATGAAGACCCTTCTTTGGGAGGATTCTATCTCTGGCACTCCACCTCTCTCCTATGTTCCTCAATTACATGAGTTAATGAATTGGTTTAAGAACAAAGGTCTAATTCGTCTTGCTGATATTTGTATGTGGGATTTTGATGGAAATTGGTCTGGATGGAACTTCCTAGATCTTCCTATCCATTTTATCTCCCATAAATTGGTTCTGACTTCTCTTCTTACGGGCCTAGCTCTAGTTCACTATACATGCAAATACCGGTGGGGATGGGGCGTAGATGGGTTTTACACTGTTGATAATGCGTTCCAATATCTTCTCTCAATTCATAATTCCTCCTTTACTCCCACGATTTGGAATTCAATATGGCATTCCTTCCTGCCAAAGGTAAATTTTTATGTTTGGTTTTTGTTAAAAAACAAAACTTTGACAGGTGATAATGTTCAAAAGCGTGGATTCAATGGGCCTTTCAGATGTTGTTTTTGTCAGGTTGCTACTGAGACGGCTGATCATCTATTGGTGGGCTGCAATTTTGCTAGACAAGCTTGGTATATGGTTCTTCAATCTGTTAAGATTACCTACCCGATTCAAAATACAGTCAAACAATTCTACACAGTCTGGCATGACCGGCAACATCCAAAATGCAATGCTGCAGTTTTGCATAAATACTGGCACTCAATTCTGAAATTTTTGTTGTGGTCATTGTGGATTACTGGTAATAATTGCATCTTCAGCGATTAGCGACCCAATCTTTGGCTTGTTGTCATGAAAACATTATCATGGTTAGCAAAATTAATTGGTCACCCTGCATGTTTTTTTCCAGATTCGATTCGTTTGGGTTCTTGTTCAAATGTTGTGGGGAATTTTAATTTGAAGCTTGTTTTTCCCCCACCGTGGAGGTTCCGGGGTGATATTGGTGCTTTCAACTCTTTCTGGTTAAGCTCTTCTTCAGATGTAGTTTTTTTTATGGAGCTTCGAAAGGTAACCCCGGGGTCTCCAGCGCTAGTGGCATTGTCATCTCTCCAGATGGTTTGTATTCTATCAGGTTTAGCTGGGGGCTCGGCATTATGACTAATAACCAAGAGGAGAGTTACAGGCTGCTTCAGGCGATTTAGTTGGCTAAGAACAAAGGATATAAGTCTGTCCAAATTTTTGGTGATTCTAAAATATTGATCAAAGCTTTAAATTCCTCTGATAGTCTTAAAAATTTTGCTCTGATTGTAACTTTGTAGAGAATTAAGAGAATTTTACAAGCTTTTGACAAGTCTGATTCCTATCATATCCTTCGGGGATTAAATATTTCTGCTAATGGCTTGGCAAATCAAGCTTGTCATCTTCCTCAAGGTTTTCTCAATATTAATGGGGAACCCAACTATTTTTACCCTATTTCGTAATTTCTAAGTAATGGAGACTGATTAGGTGTCTCTATTCCTGTTTAGAATTGTAAAGTTGCATATTCTCTAGTATTTGTAATCAGGTTGATTGGCTTCTGCCAAAATAGACCTGTTTTTTTCTCTCTCAATAAAACTATCCGTTTTTGTTATTAAAAAAAAAAAAAGTGAAGTTGCATTAATCTTTAAGCTAAAAATGCAAATTTTTATTTATATAAATATTTTCCTATCCTTAAAAAGAAAGAAGACATTTTTATTCAAGTAGATGAGCTCTTCCAATGTAACTAATTGTGAAGTAAGATGAAAAATATACCTTTATCCACATATGAGAAGGTTATCGCAGTGATTACCTAAGTATGGAGCACGAACCAACTTACTTGTTTTGTATCAGAAGCTTTCAAAGGAAGGAATGGTATTGTGCCCTTGTTACCTCTTGGAACCATGGTTTGATGTAATCCTGATACTCACCTTCCTTCCTCATTCCATGCAGGTCCTGTTCTTCAATTTCTTGAGTACATGAAGGATTTCTTGATATATATGTGGAGAAATATTCAATTCCAGGTCGCTCTCTATTGAATGTAGTCTCCAAGTGTCTAGTTTCCTTGGTAGATTGGAAAGGAGAGTCTGTTTGTAGCTCATGGGACTGTAGTTCTTCTATTATTTCTGGAGAGGTAAATAAATTCTCGACTTCTATTGAGATGTGTTCTCCTTGAGAAGAAGAAATTGAGATCCCCGCTGCTGCTAGGATTTGAGAGAGTTTTCTCAAACTGATGGTCACCTCTGAATCCATTTTGTCGGTTGATAGATGATTCCTACTTCACACATGGATTAGTATCCAAGGTTCTTACATCACCCAAATATATAGATATATATTTTAATGATTTGAATCAAAATAATACCTACATAAATACACTCCTAAAGCAAATTTGTGCAAACCAAAAGAAAACTTAATCCTAAGAACTAGTTGCAAAATTGAAAAATACACAACCTATATATAAGATCAACGCACTTGTGAAAAAAAAATACCAAACCCACACTTGCATAAAAGTAAACACACTCGCAAGAAAAATAAACACATTTGCATAAAAACACTTTTGCAGAAAGTAAACACACTTGTGAAAAGTAAATCAAACATGCAGAAAAATAAACACAATTATGAATACGAAACTTTTTTGCATGAAAAGGAACAACAAGGATTTAAGGTGACCCACCAAAGTAGATGCATCATCCTGTTACAACACAAAAATTCCATAGTGAATTCGTCTTTGTGTCTGACCGTTTCTCCTCCCCCTTGCTGTGTAATGTAAAGGAAACCTATCTACCTATGATTCAACCCCTTTAGCACCTCCCCGACAACAGTGCCAAAAATCTCAATAAAATTATATGCTATTTAATTTGACATTAAATCATTGACTGGGATCCGTAGACTTACAGGTGCAAGCATAGTATGTGCAGGACCGAGGCCTAAGCTAACCTAGTCTAACCTGAACTAATACTGGAAAACACACAAAACAATTGCAACTAGCCCAATCATCTTGGAGGAAAACCCACCATAAGGCGACCATATCTACCGAGTTAAGTCATTAATTCCTTCATTGGTGATTGGAACTATTTAGAAATCAAATCAAATGCAAGGGCTTCAAGAGCAAATTAATATCAAAGAAAGATTTCCTTACTTACTTAAAACATAAAGGAATAAGAGCAATTAAAATTAAATCCTAGCTTGGAAATAAAATGATATTCAAATTTAAATGAAATCCAACTCAACCAGGTAATCAAGTGTATTGGGCGTAAGTTGCAAGCCAAGATGAACACGAGTTTTTTAAAAGCTCATAAATCAATTAAATTAAACTATGCATTTCATTTGTCAAGAATACACTCTGTATTGATCCATTGCAACAATATTTTAATACTTGGATCAAATCGCTCTAATTCCCTGTTTGTGATTTATTAATTTGAAATCGAGTTTGATTTTATCTCTTCTCCATACATCTACTAACGTTGTTCAAACTCAATGATTTTGATTATATGCAGATAGTTGAAACTCCAAACTCAACAATCAGATTCTACGTACAATAAATTCATAATGTCTAAGCTAAATGTAATCCAATGATTCACATGCAAGACAATTAAGAGTAAAAACGTTTTTCATAAACCCAATGTTATGTCTCAGCAATCCAATTCAATATTCTACAAATCACTCTTCAATTCATATTTGTTTCTATATTTAAAAATAATTTATATCTCTGTCTCAAAAGAACTATGTGCACATATTCAAGATAAAAATTATTACTACAAAATCAATCATGCTAAGAAACATCCATTCATCTACCATAAACTATCAATCAAAATTTTGTAATCACTGGGAGATCAAAATACCATTAAACAATTAGCAATCTGCATAATACAAACCACACAAATGTTTCAAAGATTAAAAATCAAAATCAAAATCAAACATATCCTAAACAAGATAAAACAAAGAAAGTTGGCCTCAGTGGTGGGCCCTTGCCACACATGGAACCTTCCTTAAAGCTTCAGAGACTAAGGAATTTGTTCACCAAGCATCAAATAGTAAGCACAAAGATCATTAACATCAAAAGAATTCAATCACAAAATCACATGGTTCAATAGCAAAACAAAAACATAATTTTTATGCATTATCATCCCTCCATTGCACAAGCAATCGTCATCATGATTTATGATCATACATGCCTCTGATTTATACAATTACATCAATTCTAAACAACCTTGAACAAACTTCCTGAAATTCAGAATTCGTTCAAACAACTCAGAAAACGACCAACACAAATTTTGGGTTTTCGTCCTTTTGGGAAAATTCGAGTTAAAGAACCCCCGATATCTCCTAAAATCTAGATATGCTAGGATAAAAACCCATGTCTCCAATTTTTCAAATTCAACGTCGTCACTTCGAAAATTGCGCCACAAAAAAGCTAACTGGAATATTTTGCAAAATTAACTTCACATGTGCCATACTTCACATATGCAAGTTGGGTGAGTTCTAATATATTCCTCACCATCTATAAGCATATAGATGACTCCTCCAAGTGGTGGAATTTTCATCAGTGAAGTGGAAGTATGATAATGGATGGTCTTCCAAAAATTTTAGTGCTGGAATGAGTGCTGGAACGGGTGCTGGAAATGCAGAATTTGATTTTTGAAACACAACATTTCACCAGTAGTAACCAAATTACTCAAAAACAATTATAAATGTTAAAATACTAGAAATAACTAAAATATATAGTTTTTTCCTCCTCCTAAACAATAGTTCCATGAAAAACTTTAATGATCTCATCTTAGAACAAAATGAGTACCATCTGATATAAAGGCCAAATTTTATAATCAAACTTTCCCATCTATTTGACTTTATAGTGATATAAAAGATGGCAAATTTGGGAGCAATCAGGATGTTGACTACAAGGGATATGATATGATGGTGACAAGACAATTGACATAACTTCTGACCATAGAAGAAAAGGACTACTGACAACTGACATAACTGTCACAACCCCCATGTTTCAATAACTACATGAAGTGAATTTTCCCACCAACCTCCCATATGCATTCAGTGATTGGGTTTAATAGTCAAAAGGCAATTAATTGGCTAATTTAAAGCACGTGGAAGATTTTGGTTGAGTTCTAAGGTCGTCACTTACAAGCATAGGATTTAGCTTCCCCATAGCCCCCCTTTCCTCTTCCCCTTTGGTGGAATCATAGCCCCTCTAGTGCTCTTTACACGGCCATCTTGGACCATTTTATTCATTTCCAACATAATATTTACATACATTTCGAATTGGAATTATAAGTCAATCATATGCTCGAAATAAAAATATATACATCATACATGCCTATTAATTCACTAGTCAAGCCTCGGCCTTGAGCTCTACACTATGAATTCATGCTAGCATATTTACATGATTTTACATAATTTTGATTGAATACATTCCAAGTCAAAATTGGGGGTATTATAGCCTCCTACTCTTTATTGATTCATAGACATCTTTTTCAATCTTTGGAGCTATGAGAGAACATCTTATAGAGGGAAGATAATTATTATCAAAATTTAAAGGTAATGGAGGTAAATAAGCATTTTGAAGGGGTTGGAGATGAGATGCTACAAGTGAAGGGAACCACAAAGAGCACATCTTGGCTATTAACTCACCTAACCAATGACAACTAATGGGGGTGACCTCCACAAGGCACAACTAAAACTTGGACTAGTATGGGTATTATCAAGTTTTGCTCAAAGTTTCATGAGGCAATACAATATACAAAGGAATGAGACTTATATTCCCATGGGAACAAATTCTTTTTATCAAATGGTGTTAGATTATTGAGAAACATGCATTAACATATACCAATAGATTACTAACATGCAAATCAATAACCAAAATCTTACTATTGTAATCTCCTATGAATGCAACCATCACATAATCAATAACATATGTAAGAAAGGAAAGGAAAGAGAAAAGAGAGGATTGATTTTACATGGTAAAACCCATATGATGAAACATCCACGGAAGGCTTGATTTTCTTATTCTCCATGAAACTTTCACTCTTACAATTTTGAGCACCCCCACATATGATTTACATTACAACTTTAAAAAAATTCTTAATATGTCATATCATCATACTTTGATATTACAAATGAGTCTCCTTCACCTCTATTATATAGCCGTAGGTATGGAAGATCATATCCCATAATACATGTGGGATATATTTTTCCACCTCTCTTATATAAAAAGAAATGGTAATAGGAAATTTTTATTCCATGATGCATGTAGGATAACTCATTTTTCATAAGATATAGAGTTATGGAGACCATTATGCCTTCTTCTTCTAGCTAGGACTCATTGTGTCTACAAAATACCTTAGCTAGGATTGTACGACAATAAATGAAACCACTAGACATCATGACATCTCACTAGGCATCATTACACATTCCAACAAATGGAATCATGCGAAGAGAGAGTTAGTGAAAATAACAACCTACCAGTGTGAATGGAATTTGAAAATGACATGATGGTAATTTAGTGTCAATATGAACGATTGACAAAGATATACAATGGATGCATGATGGGAGGTTGAGTTATAAGTAGCTTAAATTCATAATGATTGGTTATTAGGTTGCCTTGGATTTGGGTATCTCACCTTTCAAAGAGGGGAAGAATCATAATGCAATAAACATGATCAAATAAACATGATCAACTTGAAGCAAACAATTGGATAATCACATGTTGTTGTTTCATTAGCATCCTAATACTTGTAACATGATAGTGAAAAAGAAAAACTAAGATTTGAAATTCTACATTAATCTAAGAATTATGTGTTAATAGGACATATGTAACTTGAAGAAGTAGAAAGTACATTGGTTAATCAATCAAAAGATGAGAAAAATATAATTGATGGATTTGAGAGCGTGATGGTACAATTGATTCCTCAATGATACATCTCAAAAGATGTCAAAATTTGAGGTGAGACTAAATCATGGTAGACATGGAAATTTAATGACTTAAGGCAGATTATTAATTCCACGATGAGTATTGTTGAATTTAACCATTTGGATATGAATACATGCCTAGATTGAGGTTTACTTGAAAGTTTTAATAGTGTGCTCGAATGAAGAAAGTATGATAAACTTCAACATCTAAATGATGTGTTGACTATATGTACCACATGAAATATCACTTTTCTTATAAGATGATAACTATATCGATATCTTGAGGATATCACAAGTTATTCAAAGTGTGCCATGAAGATAATCCATCATTTTTTTAAAAGTCAATGGATCCTTTGAATTTCGTTATGGGTTCAATTAATAATGATAGAATTATTCAAGATGTTTTATTATATGCTATTTGTTGAGTTAATTATCATTATAGGAGTAGTCATGATGTTTTATTTGTTCCACATATGCATATGCTATGCATTGAAATTATTATCATAAGAAGATTCATTGTGTTATGTAGTTTTATGCACATATGCGAGATTTAGCGTGCTTATAATGGTATGTAGTAATTTTATGTGAACATTTTTATGATGATTTATGTTTATAATGGTATGTAGTAATTTTATATTAATATTTTTATGATGATGAAAGAATGATGTGCTTATAATGGTATGTAGTAATTTTATGTGAACATTTTTATGATGATAAAACAATGATGTGATATTTTTGTGGTATCCTTGGTAATGATATGATGTTGCACATTGGTAATTATATGCAGTTCCTTTGATGTTGTGACTCGGTGTGATGACAAATGATAATTGTATATGGTTCTTTGATGATGATATTTCACGATAAAATGTTTTTATGCTTGCATGTAGTAGCAGGAGATTCTAATTATTTTGGATGTTGTGTTTTCACAATACATGTGGTAGATTGCAAGCGATATTTTTCTATGCATAATGAAAAGATAATGTTATGATTATAGCTAATGCCTTGATGACATGATCTGTGAGGTGAATCTTTACACGAAATCCATCCATGGGCCTAGAAGGTTGGTTCATTCAAGGATTTCATGAGATCCCATAACCACAAAGGAGGATATCTACAAGTAACACCTTATGGGTTGGGGACAAACTCAAACATTAAACATATTACATGGTGTTGGTCGTCTGGGAAGACCCGGGTTTACTGTAATTAACCAACAACACCCCTAGTTCACTGGCCCTTTTGGCGACAGACCGCGGAGCGGCCTGAAGTCTCACCCGAAGTGACTCTAATGGGTTGGCCAAAGACTCAAGTGTCTCGACTAGGTTCTGTATGGTGTCCTATGTACACCTCGCAGCTCTTCTTAGCCTGCAAGATGTCTCTGTCTCTGCGCTGCGCAGTTTCCTCTTACTCGCGGTGATTCTAATCCTTATCGCATCACCGCATCCTGGCGACATGTCACTTTCTCCTTCGCTCGGTTCTTAACCACAGCACACCACAGCTCCTCTGATGGTGCGATATCGCCTCCCTGCGATATCCTACCACTGCGACTCAGCATACCCAACTTACTGGTGTTCAACTTACAGCACTCAACACATGAGACTATTTTACACTGCGACTCTTAACTGTCTCAAGTGAAACTTAGACAGACTCTTATACAGAATACTTAAAGACTTAAACTTGCATTCAACCTTTTAAATATGCTGCAAACTGAATAACACATACATACATTTACTGTAAGCAAAGTTCATGTAATGAATGACAGATATAACAAGCAAATACAACCACATGAATCAATCACACAACGCTCAGATTTTACGTGGTTCACTTCCAGGGTAGAAGCTACGTCCACAGAACTGTGTTTCTATATTATAACTTGAGAGAGGTACACAGTTCTGCTGCACCGTATATGCAGCTAGAGATCTTCTGGGTAATTCTGCACTCAGCCTAGAGCCCTTCTCTCCTAGATCTCTTCTCTATATTTCCTTCTTACAATATACTCTCTCTCTCTCTCTCTCTCTCTCTCTCTCTCTCTCTCTCTCTCTCCCTGTGGATTGCTACAATACAAAATACAGTGAACTAACAGACTACTGATAGTCTGACTAGCTGGATGGCTTAAAATGCACAAAATGCCAACCTTTTACACTACAAAATGCATCCCTTTATAGGCGGCCCAAAGGTCTTGCCATTACAACACTGTGGGCCTGTCCCAACAGTAACCCAAAACCCTAACTAGTGACAGTCGACATATCTGTACTTGGGGTAGCCGCTTTTCGTCACACCACTACTCTCTGCAGTCTTCCATGCTTCCCGGCGCTGACCATGGGTACTATGCACCGCTTCCCTTCTTCTGTCCTTTGTCTTCAATACCTCGGCCTCGTTGCTCCTTTTCCTTTATGAGGGTAGTTGAGCCCTCCTGTCTTCGCCACTGCCTTCAATGCAGTGGTTGAGCTCTCTCTTCTCGGCCGCTAAGGTACTGTCGTCTCCTTTGACTTCTCTGTTCAAACAGTCATGGTTTTTGGCTCTGCTCTGCAGCTAGAAACATGCTATGGCGTCGTAGCTTTACCTTATCTCTTTATCTTCGCCAAAGCTGTCTATCCGCCAAAATGGCAGCTTTTCCTGTAGCTGCGGGACTCTGCTCCAACAGTCCCATAACACTTACTTGTGGCTCGTCCCCGAGCCACTACCAACAGGCTTCTCCTGCTGTAGCTTCTCCTTGGCTTCCCGCGAAGTGCGCTGAAGCTTTTCCCGAAGTCCTGGGACTTCGTTCTCCATAGCTTCGACACGGTCCTATGCCGAGTCAAGCATAGCTTGACTAATACTAGAGTCTTCTACTGCATCAATTTCATTTTTGGTGGCAGTGAACTCCCCAACTTTCTGCTCAACCGCATCGACTAGCTCTATAATTTGTTCCTGATAGGGTTGAAGCAGGTCGTTGATGTGTATCTCCTTTGCTCTCAACCAATGCGCTTCCTGCTGCAAGCGGTTCATCTCCGTCGTCTTTCTCATCCTCTGAAGAGCTGCTAAGCTCTTGATTTCTTCCTTCATTGCTGTTGTGCTATTCTCTATCTGCTTAGAACTTTGTTGGATTTCTACTTTCTCAGGAGGCTCATCTAGCTCCGACCATGTGTTCGTCGCATCAGTTAGCACCGACAGTGCATCGTCTATGCGAGATTTTATCTACGCGGAAGTGAGTCAGAAGGCCTCTACTCTGGCTTCTTTGTCTGCCTGGGGGGTGCCCGGTTGTCTAGCTTCAAGCTCAGCAATATGCGCCTTGTGGTCTTCCTCCATCTTGGCCACTATTTCTTCCAGAGCCTTTGCTCTGTCTGCAACTCGTCTTACCTTCTGCGGGATAGGCAAAGCAAACTCAATATTACATTGGGGTAACTCCAATGTGATGCTCTGTAAGACTTGAGAGAGATTCTGTTCTCTTTCTTCATAGGTTCTTAGCTCGTCTACCTTTTTCTGATAGCTGGTGGTGAGTGCTGCATTCTGTTGCTTGAGTTGTGTGTTCTGCTTATAAGTTGCGAGCTCTCTACCTCTGAGCTCTACGCTTAGCTGCTGCTGGATCATCTGTAACTAATCAATGTGGAACTCTATGAGGTTAACCTCGATAGGTTGCCTAAGTTGTATCAGTACATCCTTCATTAATGCAGGGAATCGGATGCTCCCTGGTGGTATCAAGACTGTATTGAGGCGATCCACTGGGAAGATTTCCTCGCGGGAAATCGACTGTGTTGAACTTTCTCCGGCGGTCGCCTTTACTGGCTGAACCTGTATCATGGCAGTCTTCTCAGTGATTATCTTTAAGTCCAGAAGTTGCTTTTCTACCGCGCTCTGTATCTTTGCCTGCGATGTCTGCATCGCCTCGAATGAGTCCTTCAATGTGTCATGCATTCTTGTTGCAATGAGTTCACACTCATCCTCTGTCAGTGCAGTCTTCGAAAGTGGATTTGTGGCTTTGTGCTTTTTCTTCTTCGGTGTCTCTGGTTTATCTTCTTCTCCATATTTCGTCGTCTGCGTCTCTGGTGTCCCTTGTTCTGCATCCTTCCTCTTTTTTCCTGGTAGTGGTACTTGTGCTACATCTTGCGTCTCGGTCTCCATTTTGTCTTTGCCTTTGTCCGATGGGTCTGTCTATGCGGTACCTGATGGTAGGGATGTGAGATATTCTAATTCTTGCTTCCAGTCATCGTCAAAGTCTTTGATGACGTCCTAGACATCCTTTGTTGTCATCCTGAACCAACCATTAGCCCAATAGTCCCTTTTAGTCCTTTTCGGCCTCAGGTAAATTCTATGGCGGTCCACCATAAAATCAAGCCGATCATCATATGTGTCCACGATCTCCTTGTTGATCCGTGGTGTTTCTTCGAGGACGTTCCTCAACATCTTATAGTATTCATAGAATACTATCGCATTGACCTTTTTCTTGGTTGTGCTGCTAGTCTCCCATAAGTTTGTGTAGGGCGCACCTCTGGGCTCGCCACTCGCTAGCTGTCGAAATTGTGTATGGGGTGGCTCCTTCCATCCGATGAAAGCGTGGAGTATCAGCAACCACGAGAAATGGAATGGGTGGGTTGCCTCATCCTGAGCTTGCAAACAATCTTACTGAAACATATTTAACAAAAATAAAGACCAATTGAACTGTTCCCCCTCTGCAACTTGTATGGCCAGGTTAATTACTAATCCTGTGACTTCCTTTGGGTGAACCTTGGTTAGCAGTTTGCCTGCAAGCAGACTAGCTGTAAATCTAAGTGTATTGTCTGTTAATCTTGCAATGTCGTAAGCCCGACCTCCTCTCTGCATTTTATACTTGGCAACCAGGGTTGGTGATAGCTTGGAATCCTTGGTCCTTCCTGTTATATTTGTCTTCGGGTCTTGACCAGTCTTGGACAGGCCGGTAATCTGGTGTATCAGGTCGATGTTCAATTCAATCTTATTACCAAGCCAAAGGTAACCCCCATGTACGCATGAAAGTAGGATGCGCACCACGGCATTAACCTCTATGCCTCGTCCAAAATGCGGTATTCTTAATAGATTGAGCAGGCCTGAGCACTCAAGAATCTGGACATGTTCCATGGGAACATATTCATCTGCACCTGTCCTTGGGTTTTTCTGGATCATAAGATACTGATCTGGGCGGAACTGAGGATATGTCTTACTATCGCCCAGGTTATAATCGACAAATTTAGCAACAGCGGCATATCCTAATAGATCTATGTCTTCCTTTACTCAAGAATCAATCTGTGGTATAGGAATAGGAAACTTACCACTCTTGGGAATTTTTACCTCTGGTGCGCCTTCAACTTGTGGCAGGATGTAGTCTGGTGCGTTATGGACTTCTTCCTCCAGCTGCGAACTGGATTCTTCCCTTATGTGAGTTTGGCTCCTCATCCCTGGTCCTTGTCCGGTCTGTGATGAACTTGGCGTGGTCATAGCCACTGTAAGGCCTCCACGCTCGAATCTTTCCAAAATCGCTTCTATAGGCTCATCCTCAGACAGAACCCACTCGGTGTTATACTTTGGATTGGAAATGGCTGCAAACTCTGGAAATCACAGCACTATGTAACGAAATCAGCTTTGGACAGGGGAAACTTAACACTGCACTCTATAGCTCTCGTATCTTTGGAACTGTAACCCTCCCGAATGAATAGTTTCTTCTCTTATGCCGAAGGCGATAATCCCGGACACAACGGTCATCTAGACTGAACCCGTCAGTCGTATTAATTTGTTGGACGAGACCACACCCGTCATCCCGATCCTCAATAAATGCTGAAATCCGATCAATTTCCCTCGAAACGTGTGTGTGCAGGAGCCGGTCTCGTCGAAGATTTGCCAAATCTGGAAAAATTTATTATGCTGTTGCCAAATCTACGGTAAGGTATACCGGTCATTTCTTCATTAACTGCCTGTTAGAAGGCAACTTGACTAGCCCTCTGTCTCGTTACAAAAACTGGGTACGTGGCACGGAGAAACATCGCACTGCTACGATGCTACACCGCATCACTTTGCTCAAAAACAAACTTAAGTGGTTTTTTTTTTCTTATGAACTGTCCTTATGTGATTCCTTATACTTAGAATACCTGCCGGTGTAGACTAATTCCTGGTGCGATGCCTCCTTTAAACTACACTAGACATCTGCACCATTTTCAACTCAGAGTTAGGGCTGAGAGGTGGAGTGGCTGTCACTATAGAGCTTAAGCCTACTGCCATTGATCATCGTGGGAAGAAGCTCCCCATTCAGTTTACTGAGTTGAACGGCTCCTCCCTCTGTAACTTGATGTATCTGATATGGCCCCAACCAATGCGTCTTGAACTTCCCTGGAAACTTAAGAAATTTACTGTCATAGAGGAGTACTAGGTCTTCGATCTGAAGAGTCTTATTCTTAATGTGTCTGTCGTGCCAAGATTTTTCTCGTGCCTTCTGTACTTTCTGATGGAATCCGACGATGAGTCTGTCTTCCTCTAAGGCAAGCAGTTGTGCTAACCTTTCCTGCACCGTGTTTGTATCAGCTATTCTAGTGATCTGAGCAATTTTTAAACTGGGAAGAATATACTCCATAGGCATAACAGCCTCCTGTCCATACACCAAGTTGAAAGGTGTGTGTCCTGTAATTTTCTTGCATGTAGTCCTATACGCCCATAGTACAGCGTTAACTCTGAGGTCCCAATCATTCCTTTGGCTGTTGCAGATCTTAGTAAGATCATTTTCTAAAATCTTGTTAAAGGCCTCCACCATACCATTAGCTTTTGGGTGGTATGGAGTGCTCTTATGGTGTTGCATCTGAAATTCTTCCATCAAGGCCTCAATGGTGCAGTTCAAGAAGTGTGTGCCTTGATCGCTCATCAAAATTACTGGGCATCCAAATCTAGTGATGATGTTTTCAAAAATGGACTGTGCAGCTGTAGCAGCATCACAGTTTCTTACTGCTTTGGCCTCTGCCCACCTAGTGAGGTACTCTATTCCAGTGATGATATATCTCGCACCAGTTCGTTTTCCTGGTGGGTTGATAGGACCCACAAAATCTATAGCCCACTTGTCAAATGCACGCAACGTAATCTACGGTTGCAGCGGCATTTCATCGCGTCGTGAAGGTTTTCCTACCCTCTGGCAGATATCACAGCATCTGCAGAAGTCCTTAGCATCTTTATGTAACATAGGCCACCATAATCCTGCGGTCAGGATTTTCTGTGCAGTCGGCTTTCCTGCGAAATGACCTCCTGCGGTACCTGAATGTGCTTCTCTAATAATAGCCTCTTTTTCATGCGGCATCATGCATCTGCGCAGGATTTCATCTGGTCCTAACTTATATAACTATCCTGCGATCAGGGTGAAGTATGCTGCTTTAACAACCAACTGCCTCTTTTGATGCTTGGTAAACTCATCGGGTGCCCTTCCTGTGGTGAGAAAGTGAATGATATCAGCATAGTACTCATCTGCGATCTGGATAGAAAACAACTGCGCATCTGGAAAATTGTCCTCTAGATTACTTGTCTCTTCTCCTGAGTCTATTCATGACAGATGATCAGGTCCAGCGTTCAATCTTCCTAGTTTGACAATGATTTCAAAATCATACTCTTGAAAGAGGAGTAACCATCTGCAGATTCTTCCCCCTAACACTGGCTTATTGACCAGATACTTCAATGCGGAATGGTCAGTAAACATCTTAAACGAGGCACCCAACAGGTAGTGCTTGAACTTCTGTAGCACGTACACCATAGCTAAGCCTTCTCTTTCTGTCGTGGTGTAGTTCTTTTCTGCTATCGATAGCTTTCTGCTAGAGTATGCGATAGGATGATCGATACCTCCTTCTCCTGGTTGCGTTAAAACAACCCCTAGTGCAATGCCAGATGCATCCACATGTACATGAAACGGCTTAGTCCAATCTGGAAATACTAAGATGGGTGTTGTAACCATCTTCTCTTTAAGTGTGTTTAGACTCTGTTGGCATTCCTCATTCCATAGGAATTTTACATCTTTCTTTAACAGTTTTTCCATCAGTGCTGTAATCTTTGCGTATCCCTTGATGAATTTTCTGTAGTACTCGGTATGACCAAGTACTGTCCTCAATAGTTTGACTGAGTTGGGTGCTGGAAGATTTACAATGATGGCAATCTTTGCGGGATATACCATCAAGCCTTGCCTGCAAACAATGTGACCCAACAAAATACCAAATGGCGCACAGAATATACATTTTTTCAAGTTCAGAGAAATCTGGTACTGCCTACATTTCTCTAACATCAGTCTTAAATCTCCTATGTGCTTGTCAATTAATCCAAATACAGTCCAATCATCAAAATATACTTCTATGAATTTATGGATGTATTCTTTAAATATAGCAACTACTACTCTAGAAAAGATAGCTGGTGCATTCTTAATACCAAAGGGAATTACCGTATACTAGAATGAGCCCCATTCTGTTGCAAACGTGGTCTTATGTCGATCTTCTGAGTGGATTCTGATCTGGTGATAGCCTGAAAAGCCATCAGTGAAGGAGTAGACCTCCTGTCCTCCCACATTGTCTAATACTTCATCCGTGAAAGGTGTCGAAAATGGATCATGAAGCGATGCATCATTGAGTTTACGCAATTCAACACAGATCCTGATGTCTCCTTTGGTTTTCTTCTCTTGCACGACCATGGGACTAACCCACTCGCTCTATTCTACGGGCTCAATGATGACTGCTGCTAGCATCTTATCGATCTCATCCTTAACTTTTTCTTTGTAGCGCGGATTTAATCTATATGGACGCTGCTTGACTGGTCTAGCATCCTCTTTCAATGGTATCCTCATTACTCCCAGGTCTCCGACTATTTCCTTCATCTCTGTGAACTTGGTGGGAAATAGGTCCTGATAATTATGTAGCAAATCTGCAATCTGTCCAACTGTTTCATCAGTCCAATAGTCTTCAATAGAGGCAAACTTTGGTTCTGTATCTGTGCTAATATTGATCTTTTTAATCTTGATCGGTTCTGTGATTGCTGGGATTTGTAGCTTTGGTCCATCGACATCGCGAGTCCCTTCTGACTCCGGAATGTTGATGTTGCGAGGATCCTCATCCTCCTCCTCTGGTTCTGATGCGAAATTATAACACTCTAGCGCCTCTTCTAACTGGATGGCCCACTCAGGTTGAGTTTGTACTGATAGGGTGCAATCCTCAAATATCTTAATCTTTATTACATCTAAGGCCTGATCAACATTTGGATACTCATATTCAAAAGCGAAGGTAAGTAGAAAGCTATCTATTAGAAGTGTCCATGTAGTCGTTCCCTTGCACAATTCAGTCTCTATGTACCAGTCCCGTGGAACTGGGTCCAAAGTGTGAATGAATCGGTGAACCCATTCATCCTCGGGAATGTCCGACCAATTCTGTTCACATGTCTGAATATGTGACCTGGGGTCACTTTCTCCTGTGTATCTCTGCTGGACATACTCTCTGTCGGTAAAGAATCCGATCGCCATCAATCTCTTAAGATCATCCCATGATGCAATAGTCTCTTTATGTGCATACCACCATCTTGCAGGTGTGGCTCGTACTGCAAGGTCCATAGCTGCGATCCTCTGCTCGTGAGGAACTTGTTGTTCAAACTGCATGAGAAAGTCCTGGATATCTATTATATCATGAAATGATGGAATCTCGTTGATCTCTACGCCAATCCATCGCAGTGACTTAGTCATGTACGCACATCTGCGCGCTGAGACTTCGTAAAGTCTGTTCTGCCGGTTCTATAAACCAACATCTGAATCCGATGTGCATGAGTTGTCGCATTGCCAACTAATATTTCCTTCTGCAGTTGGGTTGATGTAGTCGCTCTGGTTCGTAGTCATCTGATAGAGATTGTCCATGTTACGTGCCTCTTCCTCTGCTTGAATAGGTTCAATGTATCTAGGACCCTGAAGAGGATCTAACTATGCGATGACCCGGATCTGCGCATCCTCAAAGGTCATTTGTCTTCTTTTTAAGTCAATAATGGCCATGTTACCGATCGCCCAATCAATGCCTAGCAGTGCTGGATATGGTCTACTGTCGCCAATGATTTCTATAACTTCAAAGTCCGCAGAGCTGCGAACTCCGTCAATGTCAACTGGCACCTGCGATAATCGACCCAAGGTTGATACCCTCTGTTGATTAGCTAATCTGAGATGGATAGGCGATCTGACTAACTTAGGGCTACCCATCTGTTTCCATGTCTGCTTAGTCAGAACATTTACCTCTGATCCTAGATCTAAGATCACCTCGTCCATTTCAAATTCTCCAACCTGTGCTATGAGTCGCATCTCTCTTCATGTTCTTGTATGTCACATAATATTATGAACAGCACGCTGTGTACTGCTCATGGAAGAAGATGGCTAACACTGATCTATGATGCGCTGAAGTTCTCCAATAGCTTGCCCATTTCTCACGAGTTTTAAATAGCTGCACAGGAAGGATTGTACACTTCCTGCCAACTCATCCTCGTCGCAAGCACCCGATGTGGTAGCCTGCGATATCTGTTCAGGGCTAACGCCACAAGGTGCTTGCTGCGGTACGCCCCTAGACGGCGGTACCTGCGATCCTGATTGCATAGGGTCATCAAAGAAAGTCTTAGCTTCCTGGAATGTATGTTTATTCTTCTGTAGGTCAAGTGGTGTTGCTTTGTTAGGAGCTTTACGCACCCACTCCTGACCTGTGGTCTTTTCGGTATCCTACGATGTCCCATTGGTGGAAGCACCTCTGCGAGTCACAATGTTGACTCTTGGTTCTGGTTCTACCTGCTCAGCAGCAATAAGTTGGATGTTCTGGTGTACTGCTGGCTTAGGTTCTCTGATCTTAGCTATCAAGGTAGGGCAGTCTTCTATAGCGTGATCGTAAGATTTGCAATAGTTACATGTGGTGGTAGGGCTCTGACAGTCCCTAGCATAATGTCCTACAACTCCGCAGTTGTAACAAGTAACTGGTCCACGACCACGGCCAAAGCCTTCTCCATGGCCAAAGCCTCTGAATCCTCCTCGTCCTCTGAATCCTCCTCCACGGCCACCATAAGCCGTATCATGTTGTGGTCCTGCTGCTGGACCCTGTGTTTTCGATTGGACTCTGTACAAGTCTTGCTTTGCTCCGACCATGAGATCATAGGCTCGGCAATCGTGTTCATCATGGCCTACTGACTTACAGAAGACGCAATATAAGTTCTTAGGTGTCTGCACGTACTTCTGAAGTAGAGGGAACTGGTGGGGTAGATGTCCTCTTGTTTTGCATATTTCACACCACGGCTCGTGGGTCTGTGGTAAGGGGTTAGGAGCCCTGGTTGCTAGATATTCTACAAAGACTGGACAATTATCTTTAGTATGGCCCTGTACTTTACACTTTACACACCATATGTCTTGCGCAACCTCTTTCCCTTTCTTAAGCTCATGCATCTGTATCGTGAGATTAGCCAACTAGTTTTGCAGGTTTGTCATACCTGTGCTAGTTTCAGCTAGAGGTGAAGCCTCTAGTTTCATCGCCATCTCCAACGCGTCGTCCTGTGTCTGGAGTTTCTACTGCATTAATGGCAGTCTGATATGAGGGAGCAGCGCTGCAATAAACCATTCCTTATGCTGCTCCGGCGCAAACTCAAAGCTGACTTGGTCTATAAGGGATTTAAATTTCTGATCGAAGTCCCACACTGACTCTGTAGATAATTGTTTGATGTCTTTAAGCTCTGTAATGCACTGTGACTCAGACTTAGGTTTCTTGAACTCTTTAATCATGGCGGTCCTAACCTGGACAAGTGTTATGGGTACCGCTGAGGTAACCGCTGAGGTATACTTCATATACCATGTTAAGGCTCGTTCTCTCAGTGTGGTGACCAACTGTACAAGTTTACTATTATCGTCATTGATTGCTTTAATGGTCCACACGGCTTCACATAGAAACCAATGCTGCTCTGGGTCCTCTGCCCCTATACCCTTAAACATAGGTAGCTTCATATCATCCCCCATTCTATTTCTGCGTGGTGGATGTTGATTTGCTGTGTTACTACCACTCGGTGGTGTAGGTGGAGGTGATGTAGCGGTAGTATGTACTGTCTGGGAACTATTAGATGGAGTTCCTATGGGATTGTTCTGAGTCCCGGTCTATTTCTGTGGTGTATAAGGGTGGTAAGGGATGCCCCCTTCTGTTCTGTCTGTGGTACTGTGACTCTGTTGTCTAGTATTATCTGAACTGTCTTCAAATATGGGATATCTGAAATCTACTTTGTATTTCTTTCCACTACGTGTACGTCCAATGTCATCAAAATCACTTTCAAACTCTTGTGACATTAATATCTTTACTTATTCATCTGAAACTAGATCCATTCTTCCTTTTTCATATAATAGCATCTTAATGGACAAGTTTAAAGATTTTAGGTACTTACCACGATATCCTTTGAAGAAGTACCGTTCAGCCTCGCTGAAGCTTTTTCTTTGGTCGACTGCAAACTCTGTGACGAAGCCTTCTAGCACACTCGCAAGCCAGAAGTCTACTGTCCTTGTAATGGGATTATCAAGGTTCTTCACTGTCTGAATCAACTCCTGTGTCTAGACAATGTTTCTTTTCTTCTTGAATATGTTCTTATCAGTCAACTTTGATAGCCAGTCGTAAAGCTCGTTTCCAAAGGTCGCAAAAAATATCGCATGCAGGTCTGTAATGATATGTTTTTGTAACCAGTCCTCTGTACTCAGTCTAGGACTCTTGTTCTCTCGTTCAGCAAACTCTTTCTCCGTAGACACAACCCACTCGTTGAGTTCGTCTCTAGTAGGATGCCAACAGAACATTAGCGCTCAGTTTGTTCAAAACCGGCAACAGAACCATTTGTTGGTCGTCTGGGCAGACCCGGGTTTACTATAATTAACCAACAACACCCCTAGCTCACTGGCCCTTTCGGCGACAGACCGCGGAGCGGCCTAAAGTCTCACCCGAAGTGACTCTAATGGGTTGGCCAAAGACTCAAGTGTCTCGACCAAGTTTTGTATGGCGTCCTATGTGCGCCTCGCAGCTCTTCTTAGCCTGCGAGATGTCTCCCTCTCTGCGCTGTGCAGTTTCCTCTTACTCGCGGTGATTCTAATCCTTATCGCATCACCGCATCCTAGCGACACATCACTTTCTCCTTCGCTCGGTTCTTAGCCGCAGCGCACCATAGCTCCTCTGATGGTGCGATATCGCCTCCCTGCGATATCCTACCGCTGCGACTCAGCGTACCCAGCTTACTGGTGTTCAACTTACAGCACTCAACACATGAGACTATTTTACACTGCGACTCTTAACTGTCTCAAGTGAAACTTGGACAGACTCTTATACAGAATACTTAAAGACTTAAACTTGCATTCAACCTTTTAAATATGCTGCGAACTGAATAACACATACATACATTTACTGTAAGCAAAGTTCATGTA
>LPNX010571279.1:149021-163124 GCA_001517045.1 Pseudotsuga menziesii
CTATGCACTGCTTCCCTTCTTCTGTCCTTCATCTTCAATACCTCGGCCTCATTACTCCTTTTCCTTTATGAGGGTAGCTGATCCCTCCTATCTTCGCCGCTGCCTTCAATGCAGTGGTTGAGCTCTCTCTTCTCGGCCACTAAGGTACTGTCATCTCCTTTGACTTCTCTGTTCAAACAGTCACGGTTTCCGACTCTGCTCTGCAGCTAGAAACATGCTACGACGTCGTAGCTTTACCTTATCTCTTCATCTTCGCCAAAGCTGTCTATCCGCCAAAATGGTAGCTTTTCCTGTAGCTGCGGGACTCTGCTCCAACACATGGGTTATTTGCCATGCTTGATGTTGAAGATCTAAGAGAATGGTTGTAGTTATACTCATTTGTGGAGTTATGATGTGGGGACCGTCAATGCCTAGGGCTTAGTTCTTGTGGTGTTGTGGGGGAAGTTTAGGTCATTCTTTTGGGATTCTCCAAATACATGAGTTAGTGTACTCAACCATATTACAGATGGCTACTTGAGCAAAAGGGGCCTCTGACCTTAGGTCCCTAGATAGGCTAATAGGTTTAAGGCTGACGTCGAAGTCAAGTAGAGGGCTATATTTATACTTGCTCTTCCCCAAAGTTGTGATGGGGACTTTGAATACACATTATAGTCACTTAGGTGGTTCGTATACTAGTTTCAATAAAGAGTGATTGTGTGGAAGATATTGGTAAAATAACAATAATACTAGCATACCCCCAAAATGGGGGAAATGAAACGTCAAAGAGAACTTCAATGTGTTGCAAAATAAGAGAAATTTGTTTTTTTGTGAGGAAGTAAAGACCATGGTTATATAATCTCACTTTTTTATTCTCTTAAATACTAAAGGTCCCAAGGGTTTCGATGGGTAATAAAAATAAACAAAACATATATTCTTATTTTATGTGATCATGGATCTCAGAGATTTACTTTCCAAAAACCAAATATAGATAGATATATTCTAATAACAAGGTGGAGTTTTTTTTCCTAAAATTGAAAAGCTAAACAATCCATTTGGAAGTGAATTGAATGAGAGATATATTTACAATAATAAGAATATGATATTACATTATATTTACCTAAGTGTTATTTGTCTCCTATTTGTCATTTTGCTCTAACAATCTTTTTTTTTTATTTGTCTTTTTGTGCTTGAATCTTTTGTTCCTTATTTGTTTTGAGTTCGCAAAATAAAATTTAGAGATTGAACATTTAGGCCTCCTTTCTCATGTTTTGGAACTTGGGAAAATTCATCTTATAGTGAGTTTTTTTTATGGAAATGGTTTAGCTATTTTTATAATCTCCTTAGCTTGTTCAACCTTGCCTTGATTTTTCTTGTTTGTCTTTGTATATGCATGTCTTACTTTGCTTGCTCTAAAAGTGTATATGATCTCCTCCTTGAGTTTAATGCTTCCACACAAATGGTAAAAAATATACAATATAAGATTTTTAAGCTTGTCTTTGAACACTTTCCCACCCATGCCATTTTAAATCTCAAGAGAACTTCAATCACTTGCTCAACCTCTACAAATCAACATGAAACCATTTCCATAAATCCATTATATATATATAAGTGGTTTATCTCTTGAATCTTTCACATTAGACAAAGATGAATGATTTTATAAAACCATTAGATATGCTTAAATAAAAAATTAAATAGTTTCTCTAGAATCTTTTACATAAAAAATAATGAATTATTTTATTTGATAATTAAAATATATAAATCTTTAAAGTTTAAAAAAACTTCAAATTATTTATTCTAGAATCTTTCACATAAAAAATTGAGTTATCTTATTTTATCCTTGAAGCATGTAAAGCTTTAAAGTTAAAAATAATCTTCAAATAATTAATTCAACAAATCTACTAAATAAAACCATAAACTTACCACTCGTATAGATTCTTCATCCAACAAGACAAATTCTTTTTGTTTCCCTAAGAAATGCAAATACACACAATAAAAAAACGAGGCAATGATATCGTTTTAAATTATATAAAAAGTGTAGCCCCAAGGGTTAGCTCAATTGGTAAGACGTGCGCACACTCTTTCGGTTTGGGGAGAGGTCACGGGTTCGAGCCTTGAGTCCTTTGGGGTTAGGCCTTCTGCGAGGATGGCTGGCGGTTTACCACCTCTACCATCCACTAATGTGGGGAAGTATTGCTGGGTTTCCCGTGAATCTTTCTATCTGAAAAAAAAAATTATATAAAAAGTGCCATTAGCAATGCAAATGCACACATTTAAGAAAATGAAGCAATGAATATCATTTTAAATAATATAAACGTATTTGTTGCCCTAAGGAATGCAAATGCACACAATTAAAAAAAATAGGCAATGATATCATTTTAAATTATATAAAAGTGCCATAAGCAATGCAAATACACACCATTAAGAAAATGAAGCAATCAATGTCATTTTAAATAATTGCAATTTTTTAACCGGTAATGGATTCTCCATGAAAAGACAAATTTATGTAATAAAATAACTTAGAAATATCTTTCAAAAGTAAATGTAACTTAAGCTTAAGTACTTAGTGAATGGTTCGGATACACTCTTAATACCTTAAAGTTAGTTATGTCAAAACATTGTATTTATCACCTTTCTCTATAAGGAATAATATCACATATTGTGCATCTTATTTTTTTTAGGGACGGTTCGGGTGTATGGATTGGAACCAAAAAAAACTAAGGTTCAGAATGTTTTGGAGGTTTTGATACTTCCAAGCTTAGGTGTGAGTTGTGTTTTCCCTAAAGGCTTTATAAGTCTAACCTATGTCCCCTCGCTTTATAAGTCTAACCTATGTCCCCTCGTGTGCAAGTGTAAAAAGAAGGGTGGTATTGAGTTAGGGTTTGGGTAGTCTCTTAATTTTTTAAGAAGGCTTGAGGGTGGCGGATTCTCAACGTAGGGTTGGTATCACCGCCTTGGTTAAAACATAAGGTGGTGGGGACGGATGGTGACGTTGGGGGTTTTTCCATACTAGGGTGTGGTCGGGGTGGGTCAGGAGGACCTATTACATGGTGATCCAAGGACATCTAAGGATAAAGAAACAAAGCTAGCGTCGGATAAAAATGATCAGTGTTTGCCTATCAAAGAGGTAATACAAAACGAAGTTAACCTCAAAACATTGTTGATGCCTCCACGGGGCAGGTATGCTTGAAGCCTCCCCCTCTGGAGTTTTTTGCTAAAGGGATTAGTGTGGGAGAATCTAGGGTTTTTTGCAGTAAGTCTAACCAGCGTCGTAACAAGGGACATTTCAGAAATTGGAAATTGAGTCAAGATGACGACAAGATGACGTTGGGTCGTGGCGTGGGGCTGGGGGATATGGTGGGTATGACCCTTAGAGGCCCGGTCGGTAAGTTCAGCTACAAAGCCATGAGGTCCGATGATATCGAGCCTTGGGTGGCGAGTGTTTGGGGGGCCATTTTGGGTTATTGTCCAACTATTTATGTGTTTTAGAAGGGTTGGTTCGGCTTTATATATAGAACAGAAGCTCACACTACTTTTGTTATGGATTCTACGTGGATGTGTGGACAGAAAAGCCTAATGCTTCGCAGATGGCATTATGGGTTCAACTCGGCAATGGAGGGGTTGAGATTTAGGCATATCTGGGTCCTGTTGCCAGATCTACCAATCATATTCTGGAACCGTGGAGCTTTAATGGCAATTGGGAATCATATTGGGCGATTTATCCATCTGGATGAAGTTTTATTGAATGGGATAGACAGACATGTTGGAAAAGTCTTGGTGGAAATTGACATGAATAAGGGTTTCAGGGAGAAGGTGGACATAGAATGGTGGGATCAATCATTCACACAACTACTGGACTATTGGGGCATTTCGTTCAGATGCTCCAAAGTGTGGAGAGATTTGCCTCCTATGGATACAATGTTGTTCTTCGTGTTCGGACACTGACCGTGGGTCGTCGGATGCTAAAGCGTGGTCGTCAGAGGACTCGGGTGAAGACAATTTGGTAGCATTGGATTCTCGGCTTATTACTAGAACCCGGAATGATCCGACTCTACTAGGGAACCATCCTTTTCCGAGTAAGTTGCACTCTCTTAATCCATAATTTGTGTCATCTTTAAATTCAAATGGCAGCGATTCTGATAGGGCATTGGAGACTAAGGGTGATGCAGTAGGGGAAATTATTTTAGCCGGAAATTCTTTCTTATATAGGGGTGTGACAGACCTTAAGTTACCAGTCTTAGGATCATACAAGTACGGGGTCCTCTTATTACTAAGCCTCCCACACCCATGGTTGAAATGGTGGTGGAAGATGGTGTTTCCCCGGGACATTTTGTCTCCTCTGGTGGCGATCATGTGAACCTTGTGGGATCCTCTTCAAATTTCAATGCAATATCTAGAATGGGTATCCTAGATACTAGGGTAAGTATTGGTCAATCAAATGATGAGGAACCTTCCCCATATCCATCCACACTATCTAAGGAGTTGTCGCATGAAGTTGATAACGTCGCGTTTGTAAAGGGATTGCTCAAAAATCATCCATTGACAATATACTCGAGGACCATCGTTAGGGGTCTTCCACTTCCTATCCCTAAACCTTCTGAGGATAATTTCCCACCTTTGAACTTCCCAGTAGTTTCTCCCCATATTCCATCCTCTAGGGGGGGGATTTTGGGAGGCATTAAGACTGACTTCTCCCATATAAAGACTCGCAGTGCGAGGAAAGTAAAGAAGGGACCAAATATAAAGGTTGTGGAAAATGATAAGAATCCTTCTCCTTCCCAGACTTTTGCTAACTCCAGGGCACTTAGAGGAATTAAATCCCTTGCCATAGTTCGAAAATGATCTACACATCCATAAATATAAGAGGAGTGGGGGGCCTCCAAAAGCACCAAGCCCTTCAGAGAATCCTGGATAGTGAGAGGTCGGATGTATTATTTCTTCAATAAATGATGGTTTCAGCACAACAAGCCAGTTCCTTTTTCCTCTAAATCAAAGTTGATTGGCAAGTGGCATCAGTGGATGCTTTGGGTTTTTCGAGGGGGTTTACTGGTGGCTTGGAACCCTAGGAAATCCAAGCTAAAATATTTCTCTGTGTGTGCAGGGATTCTATTATCAGGCTTTTTCATGGATTTTCTAGAGGAAACCAACCTAATCAATGTATATGGGCCTTATAATTCCAAAGAACTATCCTGGGATCGGATTGCAGCAGAGGGTACTTTCGACCTTCCTAATTTATTAATGGCGGGTGACATGAACTATACATGGTCGCCATGCGAGATATGGGGGAAGAAAGCAAAATTGGATCCAATGGGTGACTATTTTGTGGGACTGATGGGCGTTGTGAGTTTAGCTGACATGGAGCTGGCTCCGATGGGACCTACATGGAGCAATGGTAGGGTTGTCCAGGAGCGGATAACTAAAAGATTGGACAGATTTTTGGTGAGTGAAACTCTGATTGAGAAATTAAAGAAATACAGGTCTTGGGTCAACACATCGAGATTCTCAGACCCCCACCCAATTCATCTTGAAGTTGCTATGAGTGGTTTGGGACCTAGCTGACCCTTCAAGTTCAATCATGAGTGGTTTAAGGTGGCGAGATTTAAAGAAATGATATGTAATGTGTGGAAAGATACAGAATTACCACGGTCTTTGTCTCCATTGGATCTGCTAACAAAAAAACTTGGTAGGTTGAAAAGTGAGGTTAAAGGTTGGGTAAAGACCCGCTCTGATATTAACAAAAAGAATCTCATGACTCATGAACATTGAAACCAATATTGGGAAATTATTTGTTTCAATAGCCTCGGAGATGTGGAACCAATCTGATAAGGACCTTCTACTCAAGCTAGAAAACAAGAAAGCTATTATTCTACAGGTTTCATATGAGCAGGCTAGACTTGCGAGTCGCATGACCTGGTTAGAAGCTGGTGATTTGAATAAATAAAAAATCACAAATATACAGATCAGCGAAGGAGCATAAACTCCATTTGGGGTTTGAAGACAAAAGAAGGCCTATTGGTAAATGATCAAGAAGGCATCACAAAGGAGGCTCTCTCATACTTCCAGTCTTACTATAGTGTTGAAGGTTCCTTCTCTATTATTGATCAATTGAAAGTAATAAAGGAATATCGTATGATCTTTGATGAGGCAGAGGGGGACGAGTTATTCAAACCTATCCAATTATCTGAACTTAAAGATGTCATCCTAGCGTCGGCCAGATCCAAAATTCTGGGCCCAAATGGTTGGACTATGGAATTGTTCATGGATTGTTTCGAGATCATGGGGCCGGACTTATTGCGGGTAGTGGAAGACTCCAGAACCAGCGGTGCAATAATAGGTGCAATGAACTCAACGTTCGTGGAACTAATCCCAAAAAATTATGCTTCAGACAACCTGGGGGATTTTAGTCTGATTTCACTTTGCAATTATGTACATAAAATTATTGCAAATAGGATTAAACCAGCTCTATTGAGGGGCCTCTCGGTGGAGAAATTCGGATTTTTGCAAAATCATCAGATCCTGGAAGCAGTGGTGGTGGCTCGGGAGGTCTTACACAGTGTTAAGACCATATCATTGGCAGCTGTTGTCCTGCAACTTGATTTAAACAAATCCTATGATCGAGTTTCGTGGGGGTTTCTTAAGCTGATAATGATCCAGATTGGTCTTCCCTATAGGGTTATGAGATGGATAATGGGTTGTGTCTCATCAGTGTCGTATGCAGTGTTAGTGAATGGTTGTCCAACAGAATTTTTTGTAGCGGATCGTGAGCTCAGATAGGGGTGTCCCCTTTCTCCACTCCTATTCCTTATGGTCATAGAAGTTCTTAGGAGATTATTCCAAAAAGAAAAGGCTGAAGGCAGGATAAAAGGCATAAAAACAACAGAGACGTATTCGTTTCTCACCTTATGTTTGTCAATGACATTATGATCCTGGGGTCGAGATCAATCTCCAAATGGGGTGTTATTTCTCCAATATTACAAAACTTCTGTGAGGTATCAGGTTTATCAATAAACCAGAGCAAATCACGGCTCCTTCTGAACGAGTCATTTGATCAACACAGGGCAGCGATGGTAAGTCTATTAAAGATAAGATCATATCCCTTGGTTTAGGGAACGAGATACCTGGGGTATTTTATTAAGCCCAATGGTTACTATGCAGGGGACTGGTTATGGCTATTGTAGAGATTTGATAGCAAGATCAAACACTGGGGGTGGCGTTGGCTCTCCCTGAGAGGTAGATTAATGTAATATCTCGAATTTTGACCTAACACTTATGGGCATAATCCCCATTGCTTATGATGTTGATTTGATGTTTTATTTGGTATATTGGGCCTAAGACCCCACTGCACATGAGAAGGATGATTTGTTTGATATATTTGGCGTAAGCCAATTGCATATGTTTTATATAAATGATTTCATGTGTTGGGCGTGGACCCTGAAGCACATAATTGATGAGATGTTTGTGTTAAGCGAGAAGCTCTAGAACACATGAGTATGTGATGTTTTGTGTTGAGCGAGAAGCTCTCAAACACATGAGTATTTAATGGTTGCGTTGAGCGAGAGGCTCTGGAGCGCATGAGTATTTTAAATATTTGTGTTGAGTGAGAAGCTCCGAAGCACATGAAAAGATAAAAATTGGAAGTGTTGGGCATAATCCCTGGAGCCTTCCAAGTTGATGTTGAGCATAAGCTCTGGAACATCGGATCCTTGGCCATTGCATCCCTAGGTGTATCCTACAAATACATCCTCACATTAGTGTTGAGCGAGGAGCTCTGGAATTGCACTAAGTTTGTAACTCCATGTTTCTTAGCGTTGAGTATGGGCTCTGGATAAACGCTAGGAGTTACTGAAAAATTAATATGTTGAGTGAAAACGACTCTGATAAAACATTGATTGCATCTTACTTATTTTTAAGTGATTAAATGAAATTTTGAATTTGTGTATCTCATCAAAGTACTGAAGAACTACCATGTTGTACGAGGGAATCCAACATCCAATGAGGTTTAGAGTTGCCTAACCCCTACTTGAAGGCCTTATTGAAGAAAGTGACTAAGCTAAAAGAAAGGTGTCATATGATCAGGGATCATGCTATATGATACCTAAAGTTAAAATGTTAACAAATGATATATATATATAATTTATACATGACATGTATAAAAGAATAAGCATAGTAATAATACTAGTAACTATACGTAATAATGAAAAATCCACCTGTTATTATTATTACTAATGATAATTAAATATTATAACACCTACAAGAGTCAAAGTAGCCTACCAGTCAAAAGTTCCTAAGTTAAATTTAAATAAATATTAAAACTACCTAAATTAAATAAAAGGGGTTATTTCAAGAAATCAAATGATTCTTGATTTAACTATCCATTTTCCTGAAAAGTCTGTCTATAAAAACCCAAGCCAAAGAGAGGCTTGGGGAAGATATTGGATTATTCCATAATTCTACCTTATTATATTCAAGAGAGTTCTTGGAGAACATTTTCCTAAGAGGAAAAAGGAAACTGATACATAACTTGATATCCCATATAGGGAAGCCTTACCTTAGGAGCTCTAAGCTACTTGCATGTTGGAACCAACTCGGGCGGATCCGGATTGAAACCAGGAACGGTTCTGGGTCATGTTGGGTGGAACGTGGTAGTTCCCAAGTTATTCGGTTATCTAAACATAGGTCAGATCTGTTTATGAACTTGTTGATACTGGGTCTTTGAGTGTGCAGGATTTTCAGCCATTAAAATAGCTTCAACTTGCAGGTATGAGGTTCTTGATTTTTCCCTTGCAATTTACACAGGTTTTCCTATTAAATGAGGAGATTAAATTCTGAATGGATATTAGTATGTTATTCTATGCACTATTCTTCCATCACTTACGTGTTAAACTAGATTTTCCTGTTTACTTTTTAAAGTTCAAACACAATGGTAAACATCAGCGTTGAGGTAAATAGATCTTATTAACCCTAACAGATGAAATATTCAACCAAGGAACCTTAAAAAAAAACCAACTCTGTATCATTTTCTCTACTGGCAGATTTCATAATGCCAGCAAGATTATGTTATTGTTAACTATCAAAACGAGTACTTACAAGCTGTAGCATAAATTCTATGCATAAAAGTATAACTTAAATATCATTGTTGAAACTTTAAATACTATAACAAAAACATAAAATAAACAGAGTTAACCTATTTTAAAATCTACCATTTAGACATAAACAAACCCCAAACAATATTTCCAACTTTATAAATTTACCTACATAGTATGCTAGCCATCGAGACCTGTCAAGGTCCGTAGGCATGATTTATTATGAACAATAATCATGTTATCTACCATCAAAATAAGAATCAAACTTAAACAGAATACAAACTCATTATTGAATATCGTATCCATTTAAAAGGATTCAGGATTGAATCTTGTCGACACTTCTGCCAAAAACAACACCCCCTCCTACAACATTAAACCACCAACCCACACATCCCAGGATCGAATCCTGTAGGATCATGTATTAAAACGAAGGTTAAATCAAACCATGCCAGGAATTGAATCCTACAGGATTCAATTTGCAAAAATGACAACGTTGTAAAGATTTACAATTTTCCACATAAGTCAAAAGTAAACTACGGTAACGAAACTAAAGTACATGAAGGATTAACCGTCAAAAATTTACACAAGCTACGCATTTCACATAAGGGTTGAAATCGCAGCTAGCAAGCTCGAACCCAAAACCCAGTTTTAAGTTGTAACCAAAATCATTGCTCTGTCAACGTTCCACATTAAACTAAACAAAATATACATGCTACATTTCATCATCAAGGCTCGTGGCTGAGAGGTTAAACCCCACTAAAATTATCCATTAAAGACAGAACCCAAATCTTTTTAAAACACCAACAGAGTCCATTTAAAAGAACCTATTGTCTGCGCTATCCTAGCAATGGCATTTACATTTTTGCAACCATAATCCAAGCTTACGACCATCTCCATAAATAATCACAAGCCTGTAACTTAAATCATAAATTACCATGTAAATAACATTTGCCAGAAGAAACTATACACAGTCGCAAATCGACAAAGGTACCATTGCAAGCAATGGCACTGCCGTAAATTAAACTTGTCGTTTAAAATCAAAACATGGAACTTCCATTAACACACCAAAACCAACGTTTAAGTTATAAACATCAAAATGATTACACACATGGCCTAAGGCCCACATTCAAAATATTAATTTACATACGCATCCTCGGATGATCATTAAATGAAAGGAGTCCCATACAATTGAAAACCCACAATCAAGATTTCACCACATTAATGTTTACAACACAGAGCTTAAAAGCTCTGCTAAAACATCTATACGCATAGGTAACAGTTCAAGCTTGTTTTTACAGGGCTTACCCGTGAAGGGTGTCATAGACGGCCTAGTAGACACCATGACCCGCGAATGGAACCCCTGTCCCCTGCAAAAAGAAATAGAGGCATGTTAGAAGTATGCTAAACCTCCACCTGAAAACAACAAATTTATAACACTGCAAACCCAAGTGGAGAACATACCTTCCAAAGTGCAGCATGATCCAGTCCTCCACGCTGTGACAGAACCATAGAGACGAACAGAGCAATAACCCACAGTAGTGACAAATGGTTTTCCCATCCACGATAGACCAAGCATAGGGTTCGATTTTCCCCATCCCAAGGAGCATTTACTTCGCCACCCTGTCCACCACCAACGTCATGATCTTTACCCTCATGCCTATAGTTCAAAACCCAAATATGTGATTTTGTATTGGAACTACCATTTAAACCTCGTCGACATAGATAAGCCAAGGTTTCATGGCATATAGAATATGCCATGAATGGCTCTTCATATATATCATGTTGCATATAAACTTTAATACAATATGGTTAAGTCTTATAGCCTCTAACATTTGGCAATAAAAACATTCCAAACCATATGTTATAAATACTAAGCATAGGAATAAAATTTATCAAGTCCTAAGCCATAATAATAATGTTGCCCAGATAGAAATAGGTCTAATAAACCCCAACTCTGCGTAACCATTAACGTAATCGGTAGCAGTAGGAATAGTTAGGCTATGACTCTAGTCATGTCGTCTTCGAAAGACATACAGTAGTATAACATAGATAGCCTGTCAAAGTTTTGTTGTCGTAGAAAGTTTTCACCATCTAATGAACCTATACAAAGGAAGCAGAAGTTTGCATTAGTTCAACATTAACTAAGTAAACCCCGTAACAGCAAGTATAACCAGTTACCTCTCAAAGTGGTCCCATAAGGGATACAAATCCCGCCACTCCACCCCTTTTGACAGTTAAAGACAAGTCAGGACTTCCATAATTAATTCCATAAACAATGAACGAAACATATATCCATTAAGTAAGACATAACTATGCAAATACATGTCAAGTAGTAAAACACTAGCAGAGCAATCATTTAAACCAGTTCAAGTAAAATAAACATAGTGCATAATTACATCAAAAATTACATAGGAAAACATCTAGAAATAGGAAGGACAGCTTACGACACTTCGGTGTAGAAAACAAAGATCAACGTATTCCCCAGAAGATGAATTAATGTCCAAAATAGGTAGTAATTAACTAGTCTACAATTTATTTTTTTCAAATTTTAGGGACATTACATGTAATGTTGTCTCGTTATGTTCTAACAAATATGGTTGTTTACTGGTTTTCATTATGTAAAGTCCCTAAGTCCATAATTAACAAGATCAGGATGAAGATTATGGCTTTCATTTGGTTTGGTGATCTGGTGCAGACTAAATACCATTTGGTATGTTGGGAGGACATTGCAAGACCTGTGGAAATTGGTGGATGGGGATTGAAGAATATGCATCTTTTTTCTTTGGCCCTAAGGGCTAAAATTCTTTGGATGTTGTTTTCCGGTGGCGGCCTATGGTCTCAAGTTATAAAGGAAAAATACATACGTAGAACTTCTATGATTCAGTGGGTCAAGGGTTTTAAGAATCTGGGCAGAGGCATTTCCAATATTTGGGCGGGTCTTCTTGGGGCATTCAAACTCTTCTCTTCCTGGTTAACTTGGACTCTGGGGGATGGAAGGGATGTCCGTCTGGGTGAAGACCCAATAGTTGGAGGCCCTCAAAAACACGTTCTATCTCAGGCTCTTCTTTTCCATTTACATTGCAAGGGGATCTATTCTCTTTAACATATTTATCTGGCTCCAGCCAGGCGTTTGACACAACAGAGATGGATTTCAGCTTCACAATTGGGCCTGTATAGCTCATTGGGTGTGGAATGGACTGGTTATGTTCGTGGACTAAATATGGGAGTGATAAGTTTAGACACATCTCCTGATCTTTTAAGCTAGTCTTATGATACAGTATCGGGGAATAGTTTTGCTAAGATGGCTTATCAACAGCTCATGGAAGATTTTTCTGGCAGGTGAGAGTGGTGGTACTTGTTATGGAAGTGGAAAGTCCCTCCTCGGATTATAATTTGTTGTTGGTTGGCATTGGAAAATTGTATTCTTTCATGGGATAATCTTCTCCGTAGAGGTATGAATGGTCCTGGTATTTGTTCTTTGTGTGGTTTGTCTAATGAAAATATTCTTCATTTATTTGTCACTTGTAGCTTCTGCAAGTCTCTATGGAAGATTATCAGGCAACTGATTAATGTGGAATCACCTTGGTGTTGTGATTCCCTTTCGTCTTGTTTTATATCTTGGTGTAAGAAATTCCCTCCCTGGTACTTGCTACCTTGTTTCTTTATATGGGAACTATGGCACTGCAGAAATCAACTTATATTCAAGGGAAAGGTGATGTGTTCCTCATTCATTGTTGTTAGCATTTTGAATGCATATATTGAATTTGGTGGTGATCTCTCATCATGTGGAAGCACTCATTTGATTTCAAGGGTACCTAAGGTTATTGCTCATGTTCATAGCGTGGTGGGCTATTTTGATGGTGTGTCTCAGGCGGTTTCTAGCCTATATGGTGCTGGGGAAATTCTCTGGATGACTAATCACAGTTATTTTAAGTTGTGGATGAATTGTAGCCCAAGTTCTAACACCAAGGAGAACTCCTTTCACTGTAGATTCTTCTATGTTTCTCCTTGGCTCGTGGTTTGGATGGCCTCCATATTTTCGGTGACTCTAAAATCATCATCGACTCGGCTTTGGGATTGCACCATATCCTTCACCTTTATATGGATTCGTAGCTGAAACGTGTTTGGGAGCTTATTGACTTGTTCCATGAGATTTATTTTTCTCACATATATAAGGAACATAATTTCCAGGCTGACTCTTTATTAAAACTTTCTCTTCAGGCGAAAGATGGTTTCATATTTTTTGAAATATGGTCGATTGTCGGACAGGTCTTGGCTCGGGATGAGATGGATTCTTTTTCTTAGTTGTTGGGGACTATCTTGTGGACATTTCTTTTTTCCTTTTAGGTCAGTCGGTTTATTTACTCCTGGCCAGATGGTGCCTTATGTTTTGAGTTTTGTGGTCTATGGAGACTTACATTTTTTCCTTTTCTTGTTGTGGCCTGATATTTTATCGGGTTTGGTCTATTTTTGGTCTACCCACAACATAAACTATGTCTATTATCTGGTTTTTTGTACTAAACTTTACTAATATTTATATAAAATATTTTTTTTTAGGAAAAAAAACTATATATGACAATCCGCTCTATCCTTGTCTTGCATTTGATTATGTGCAGACTTCTATTTTGTTCTATCCCAACTGCACAAAAAATGCCATTGAGTGAAGTGTTTTATGCAACTTTTTATTTATCATCAATGAAAACATAAAACATATGAATCTTGCGTTAAAAAGTGACCACAATGTAAATCTTTTTTCAATACACATGGCATATTTTTTATTGAAATGCAAGGATCTTATAATAACAGAACTAACATAAAATTAAACTATAAGAGAAAGAGTGCTCTCAAGATTCAACCATGTTAAATGAATGAGAGAACCAACCTTTATACAAGTTACAACTTATCTTACAGTAAAGTAAACCATTCAAATGATAATGATAATGTTCTGAAAATCTTATGGACTGTGACTATTCCTTTGAAAATAAAATGCTTTATCTGGTTATTGATATATCAGAAAATATTAACCTGGGAGCAATTGCAGTCT
>LPNX010571279.1:163196-173560 GCA_001517045.1 Pseudotsuga menziesii
AGTAAGTTTATTGATGGGAATTCCATTGCAGCTAATTTGTGGAGACTCCATGGTCATTATCTCTTGGCTTAACAGAAATTCTGCACTTGATGTTCCATCTCTGATGCACTGGTGTTGTGACATAAGATTTATGCTTCAAAAGGACCCGCCGATGATCTTTAAACATACATGTCGTGAGCATAATTCGCTGGCAGATGCTCTCTCCAGACAAGGCCTGAAATTAGATATGGGAGTTGTTTCTTTTTCAGAAACTATGGATGGTTTGATTGTGAATCATGGCAATCTCAATCTTTTTTAGAGTAGCTGATTACTACTATTATTCAGCTTGTTATTAGCAGTTGACTGAGTATCTCTTTCTGTTCTTGTTGAGATCTTTTTGCCAGCATATATTGCTCTGATTGTATGTTTTGAAGTTCATCTTCGATATTTCTCAGTACTTTCTGATCTGATTTATCAGGGATGATGAGAAAAGTCTGCTACGATCAGACTTTGTCTTATTTGATTCGGCTGTTATGTTATTGTCACTTATACTCATATGTGATGGATCTGGATTGGCAGCTGTTTTGTATTGTCACTTACTTTTATATGTGACGGTCTTGGATTGGCAGTCATGCTGATATGTAAAAGATGTCTTTTGATTCATATGAATAATAAAGGCTGGTATTTTTTCCTCTGAAAAAAAAAGTAAACCATTCAAAAAAAACCCACAACTTTCTACTAACTCCTAACAAAAGCATAAAAAGGTGGTGAACAACCACAAGTACAATATTCAAGTTACATAGGGTCCAAATACTCTTTATGAAATTTCAAGTACAATGTTCAAGTTACATAGGGTACAAATACTCCTTAACAAAGCTCACTCATAAGTGGTAAGATCTACTTTAAACCAATAACCTTAAACAACCTTTTATAAGGTTATGGTAAGTAAGTGAACAGAAACTCCATACATCATGTGATAGGCCTACCAAAGTGGATGCTTCCTCAAAGTGATAAGTGGAATACCCCCATGCTTAACGCTTCACAATAAGAAATGAAGTGGCAAGTGGTGACCTTCCCCTGCGTGGGCATGGCCATGCTTTCCTTGGTTCATCGCTTCCAAGCAGGCACAGACACTGATAACAATGGAAAAATACTTTGATTTCATCCCAATGGCCTATGTATGCATTTGTCGATAAGGTTGCCCAGCGTCTTGGGCGTGGCCATGGTAGACATATGCAACCACAACCATCATGGTAGTCCATGAGACAACATTTCATTGAGCCATTTTCTTGAACACTTGACAAACATTTTCAATATATCCAACCCAAATTTACCATGCATATGAATAAGGGAACTACCTACAAAGATATCTGACTACGGTCCACTTTTAATGATTGGGGCATGTATCTGCTTACCTTCTATGATGCCTGCTATGCCTGTACAGGAACTGACAACTGTGGCTAAAACGAACAAGGTTGGATTCAGTTATCCTCTAATTAGATGAAAGAGGTGGAGGGATTACCATGTCCAAGCCGGGTATATGACGCAATCGTTGAATTCCATACAACTTCATTATGTTCAGGCATATTTCAAATGCCCTGCACACATCATCCAAACCGTCAAATGAAGCATACATGTTCACTAGTTTGTTTTCTTCAAATGCAACACTGATTTTGATGATGTGGGCATGGAGGCGCTTGCCTTCTCTCAAATATGGCACTCCATTAAAGTGAGGCTGCAGCAACAGAGAAGTAGAGCTATGCTACTAGGTTCCATTGTGCGGCTCATGTTTGTATTTTGGGTTGTGTATTGATTGCGAAGACCAAGGGATGGTTTTTGGTAATGTGATGGAACAAATAGTCATGTTTCCCAGTAGCCAACAAGCACAAAGCATTATCATTACAAAAAACCAGAGCTTCGTTTTCTTATATGACCGCTAGATAACATATTAGCGATCAGCCTCCAAACCAGATGAGTAGGGTGTGTAATCAATATACAGTTAGTACAAGTAGATCTAAGTGTTATACTTCAATTTGAGGTGGGTTACTATGTTGATTTGGATTATTATAATTATATGATAGAAAAAATTAATAAGGAATTGATAAGGGGAGGCTCCTCATAGGTTGTTGTCAGATGACGAAGCAACCAGAGGAACCACTCCTTTAAAGAACGCCTTCGGCGTTTATTAGGAAAATAAAATAAATAATAAAAATACAGCTTACAAGTAACATAATTGAATAACTTGTGACTTAGCAAGGGCCGAGACGTCCCGAAACCCATCAAGGTGAGCCTCTATTCCAAGGGTCGCCTACCCTTCTAGCCTTGTCACAACAGGCCAATGAGCAACTCTACCCCCCGACGGTTTTGAACCTGTGACCTCCAAGGAGATAACACATGTTCTTAACCATTTTTATTAAAAAATAACTTTCTTACACCTTTAGGTTTTTAGTTCAGAGAGCAGTAGGATGATTCGGCTGGAGGGTTTCGAGGGCTCTGGAGAAGGCGTTTTCTCGATCAGGGCGTACAGCCATGATAGGGGGGTGGGTCACTATGACCGTACCACCCCCTGTCGTCATCATCATGCGTGCCGTGGCTCCTATGCAGGACTTATTACTTTTCACGGAGGTTTCTTTTATTGTTTTTTATTGTTCTGTTGGTAGGGTTTAATGATCGCGCCTTGGGGCAGCTATTGATCGGTTTTTTTGTCAGGGTTTGGTTTAGCTTGGTTACTGTGGCTGCTATTGAACGGTTCTTGTTCAGGGTTTGGTTAAGCGCTGTTTCTGTGGCTGCGATGGAAGATTTGGAGTTGGTTGATTATTCTAGTGACCACCTGGAGGCTCGGGATGTGTGGGGGGTGCCAGCTGGAGGGTTGATGGAGGGCCTGGAGGATTTCCCGAGGCTGGGACCTGAAGGAACTGGAACGACCGATGGAGGTCAGGAGGGACCGGTTTTGGACTTTTCACCATCCGATTTTCTCTCTTTTTCACCACAATGTCATTTTCCTGGGTTTATTGAGGATTGTCATGGGCGTCAGGTGGACCTGTTGGGTAGTTCTAGCTGGAAGGAAGCAGGGGATTTCTTTTCCCGGAATTTAGGGTTTCCGGTGTCAGGTGTGGAGGAAGGTTTTGAAGTAGTGCAGGGTTTTGATTGTGTTGCAGCAGCTGGGGTGGCTTGGCAGGTGGAGCAAGCTTGTGGTGTGGGGGGAGGAGGAGCTGAGGTGGAGAGGAGGGTGCCTTTGGTATCATCGGAGCACAGGGGATGTGCGAGCCCAATCTCTGTTGATGGGCAGATGAAGGGTACTATTGGGGATGCGACAGGGGCAGAGGAGAACATCAGGGGAACTTCAAAGAGGCGCAAGAGGGTTTGGGTAAAATCAAGACCTGTGGGGTGCTATGCAGTTGGAGTGGATATTGAATGGGATAGGGTTTTAATGATGTCACAGAAGACGTTGGTGGGTAGGGTTATGGGCAGGAACTTTGCCTGCAAAACTGTGGTGGATTGGGTGGATGAACATTGGAGAGTGCTTCTGGGTTATGCTCCGAAAGTGGATATGTTACTTCGTGGCTGGTTTGCGGTGGTGGTGAAATCAGAGGCAGACATGAGGCTGATCCTGAATCAAAATTGGCATTTGAACCACTCGCCTGTCCTTTTAAAACCTTGGCATCCCCTTTTTGATGCTAGTAGGGAGAGAGTAGACAAGATCCCGATTTGGGTCCGGCTCCCAGGTCTGCCTCTTCATTTCTGGGAACCTCTGCATTTTCGACAGATCGGTGATATCTTGGGAAAATATTTTGAGCCGGACCTTTCTTTCATGGAGACCCATTACAAACAGGTGGCCCGCATCTTGGTGGAGTTGAACATTCGCGAGGGTCTTCCTGAGACTATAGACTTGGTTTGGGAGCCTGACAGCATCACTCAGCTGTTGGACTATGAAAACGTGTCTTTTCGGTGTAGAAGATGTCATGCATATGGACATCCTGTCTCGGATTGTCGCCTTCCATTGCGTACTTTAAACAGTGGGAAGAGAAAAGTTCAAAAGGCTGCTACTGAAGGAGACCAAATCGACCTGGAGTCCACTGATCCTTTGTCGGCGACAGAGGGTTCAGGTGGCGAGAGGATTTCAGAGGATTCTGACCCGACCAGTCAAGTTTCAGAGGGGGAACCATAGGGTCGAGAAGATATTCTTCCTGTTTCAGCAGTCATGGCCGCACTCATTGCACCTGTGGAAGCAGATAAAACTCTGGGGTCTTCCATCCCAGGTAATACTACTTTTTCCCTCTCTCCATCTTTAAATTTAATATTGCATCAGTGTACTTTGGTAGGGCTTGATTGGGTGGAGGGGTTAAAAAACTTGTCCTTATCAGGGCCCTCTGAAGAGGGTTTAATGCCTTCGGGGGTTGTCCGGGCTGGGGTTTCAACTATTTTCAGGGATGACTCTACTGGTCCTTTACCTGAACCCTCCCCTGGAATTACTCAGTTGGTTACAAATCCTCCGATCATTCTTGAGCCAGATCCTGGGCAGGGGATTGAGGATCTGGGCATTTCATCTCCGGAATCTTCAGAATCTGGATACTTCCTTAGGTCTTGCACAAAGAAATCTGGGGGGGGTTTGGGGAAAGAACAGGTACCGGTGCGGAAGGGAAGGGGTAGAACTTCTCATCTCTCAAAGGCTCAGTCGAGGGCCAAGAATGATATGCGTGAGGGGAAACAACTCTCCATTGAGAGGGCACTTAGAGCGGTGAATGCCCGGAAGCCTGTCAAGATATGAAGATTATGTCTTTCAATTGCCGGGGTCTGGCTGGGCCCAAAAAGAAATCAGCCTTCAAAAGGGTGCTTACTCTTGAACACCCTGATGTGATTTTGCTACAAGAGACTTTAGGGTTAGGTGATATTATCAAGGAAAGATTGGAGAGTTGGCTGGTAGGGTGGTCTTTTGTGACTCTGGATGTTCGGGGTCATTCGGGGGGGTTGGCAGTGGGATGGAAGTTAAGTACGGCCAAGCTCATAAACTCTTGGGGGAGAGACTCTGTTTTGGGAGTTGAACTCTTGTCGGTAGACTTAGGTACACAATTATCTATGATTAATGTCTATGGGCCTTATTTGAATCGAGTTCCTTTCTGGGACTCACTTTTACAGGAACCTTTTTTGGGTGGAGATTCGGTTGTGATGGGGGGAGATTTAAATTTTTCTCTGGGTCAGACAGAAATTTGGGGCCCCCATGCTCAAGAGGATCCCCAAGCAGGGTATTTTCTACAAAAGTTGGTTGAAAATAACCTGTTGGATGTTGAGCCTATTAAGATGAAGCCTACTTGGAGGAATAATAGGGGAGGAGAAGCTAGGGTGGCAAAAAGGCTGGACAGGTTTCTGGCGGCAGAACAACTGGTGTACAGGTTTTTTCTTGTAAGACAGTGGGTAGGAAGTGGGGGAAACTCAGATCATTTTCCTATTTTCTTTTAGATTAAAAAAGGGCCTATCAATCCGCCCAGTCCACTGAAGTATAATAGATCTTAGCTCCTTGATGCATCATTCAAAAATCTTTTCTTGGCTTTATGGAGGACTTATGATGAGTCTCTGGATCGAACAACTGCCTTTCAATTTGCTGAGAACATTAGAAGACTTAAATGGGAGGTCAAAGAATGGGCTATAGCAAAAAGACTGAGGGAGGATGCTGAACTGAAGCTGGTAGAGGCTGAACTTTTACAGATCTATGAAGGAGTAGGGGGGGGGGGCTCATGACCTTGGAATCAAAAGAAGCTCTGGTTAGGTTGGAAGGCAGAAGGAACACTATTTTACTGGAAAGGGAGGAAGCCTGGCGACTCAAGAGTCGTGCGATCTGGTTAGAGTCTGGGGATGAGAATACAAAATTTTTTCATGCTTATTCCAGGGGAAGAAAGGCTGCTAATACTATCTGGTGCTTGAAAGATGAGGTAGGGCAAGAACATTTTGACTTTGAGGGGAAAGCTAGATGTGGGGTGAATCACTTTGTATCTTTATTCTGAGCACCAGCACAGGCTTCCATTGCGGAAGTTATCAAGGTTGCTCAGATGTTTCCGAGGTTTGCCGAGGAGGAGGACAATAGGAAGTTGATGAGACCTGTGATCGAAGAAGAGCTAAAAGCAGTACTGGGCAGTTTTCAAAAAGATAAGAGTCTTGGTCCGGATGGGTGGACGATAGAATTTTTTCTGGGTTTCTATGAGGTTCTGGGGTTGGATCTTTTACAGGTGGTAGAAGATACCCGGATTTCAGGAAGAATTCCTGCCAGCTTCAATTCTACCTTCATTGCACTCATTCCAAAGACGGACAACCCAACAACTCTCAATGAGTTCAGGCCCATCTCTTTATGCAATTGTATCTATAAAATCGTCTCAAAGGTGATTGCTCGCAGATTAAAAGCTATATTATCTGAGAATATATCAGCTGAGCAATTTGGGTTTTTGGAAGGGCGACAGATTCACGAGGCCATTGGGGTGGCACAGGAAGGCATGCATAGCCTGAAGAGCAGGAGTATCAAAGGGGCTATTCTGAAAATTGATCTTTCAAAGGCTTATGATAAGGTAAGTTGGATTTATCTCCGACTGTTACTTACACACTTGGGGTTCGATATAAATTTTAGTAGATGGATCATGTCTTGTATAACCACAGTCTGTTTCTCTGTGCTAATCAACGGGACGGCCTCACCTTTTTTCCATGCTAAGAGGGGCCTTCGACAAGGGTGCCCACTCTCTCCATTACTTTTCTTGTTGGTGGCTGAAGGTTTAAGCAGGGCCATACATGAGGCTAAGAGGCAGGGCCGTTTCTCTGGCATCAGTATTGGTGAACAGTTAGCTATTACCCACCTTCTTTTTGTGGACGATGTTTTGATCTTCTGTTCTGGAGATAGAAGGGATACGCGGGCCTTGAAGGAGATACTGGACCTTTTCTCGAAAGCTACAGGGATGGATATAAACTTTGAAAAATCAACTCTTACTACTCACTTGTTGCGCCCGGAAGAAGAGCTTGAACTCATTGAGAATTTCCCTTTTAACCTCACAGGTCTGGGTGTGGGTTTACAATACCTGGGATTCTCACTTAAAGCTAACTGTTATCTGAAAAAGGATTGGAGCTGGCTGATAGGAAAGGTGGAGAAAAGACTTCAAGTTTGGAGTTTTAGGTGGTTGTCAAGAGCTGGGAGGCTGGTGCTGGTTAAGGCTGTCTTGGAAGCAATACCTGTTTACTGGATGTCACTAGCTTGGATCCCAAAATGGATATTAGAACAAATAAGGAGGATCTGTTTCAGATTTTTATGGAGCGGGAAAAAGGATAGACAGGTGACTCCCTGGGTCAGCTGGAAGAAGATAGCGGTCCCAAAGGGGCTTGGGGGATGGGGCCTTAAAAACATTTTCTTATTTGCACAAGCACTGGCTGCAAAAGGAGGGTGGAGACTGATCAAAACTACAAGCTTATGGACTCGTGTAATCAAACAGAAATATTTTCCTCATGATAGTATTGAGGAATGGATTAGGAAGCCCAGGAAATCACATACTGGGGGTTCGGTAATCTGGAAGGCTGTGGTGAAATCCTTCTCACTGATAGAGTCAAATTTGACATGGGATGTGGGTACGGGTGAAAAGGTACTAGTGGGAAGGGATCCATGGCTAGGGAGTGAACAACAACATGTGCTTCCCGAGGTTGTTATTAATGCTCTGGCTGTAAGGGGGATCACTACTTTAAATCAGCTGGCAGATCAAAGACCTGAGGACCCCTGGATCCAACATTGGAAAAGTGTAGCTCTGTTGGGGTTGGGGGAACCCGAAGCTACCTCTCTTGGAACCTATATCAGAGGCCTACAATTGGCACACATCCAACTCTCAGAGCAGGAGGATGTTCTTGTTTGGGACTTGGATCCGGCAGGGGTCTATACCCCAAAGGCGGGATATTTGTATTTGAGTGCTAATGATGGGGGTAGGGAGGAGGTCTGGTGGTGGAGACCTCTTTGGAAGCTAAAGTGCCCTTCAAAAGCGAGATTGTTCATGTGGTGTGTTCTTGAGAATAGGGTCCCGACGTGGGATTTATTACAGAAAAGAGGATTTCAGGGTCCTGGATGGTGTGTACTGTGCATGAAGGAATCGAAATCGATTTCACATCTTTTCATCACATGTTCCTATACGATTGCTGTATGGAAAGACTGTCTGAGTCAGGTAGGGTTGAATCATAGATGGGAAGGTGATACTGTGAACAGCGCGTGGGATAGCTGGTGGAGATCCTTTTCTCGCTCAAAACTAAAGACCTTACCGTTGATCATTATCTGGGGGATATGGTTGGCAAGGAATGGGGCGATTTTCGAAAACAAGGCTTGTATCCCGGAAATATCCAGCGCTCAATCAGTGGGATTATTCAAAGCTCTGCCTGAACACATTCGGGCTGCTGAACAGAGAAGGAACTTGAACCTTGTTTTGGACAAATCTTTCCCTTGGGGCTTCTTCGATGGTGCTGCACAAAATGAATTATGTGGAGGGGGGGCGCTCTTATATTTGTCTGATTCTCATTTCTTCTCCCTCACTATGGGATTGGGGGCGGGCACGAATAATTATGCAGAACTTATGAGCCTAAAATTATTACTTATCTTTGCCACGGAGAAGGGTCTAAACAGGTTGACTGTTCTTGGTGATTCTATGAATTCTATCAACTGGATCAAGCAAACACAAGCATGCAGAAATGTTAGACTTGCTAATTTACTTTCTTTTATTCAGACAGTCATTCAATCATTTGATTCATTCGCCTGCCGACATGTGTACAGGGAAAATAACAAAGAGGCGGACCAGGCATCCAAAGAAGGGCTGCGCTTGGATTTGGGCACTTGGAAAGTTAGAGAAGTAAGGGCCAGTCAGTGCTTTGAGTATTACCACCGTCCATTTATGGCCTGAATCATGGCATGTTTTTTTTAAAACTGCAGTAAAACTTAATATTTATTTTTCCTACGTGCAATATTATGCGAAAATGTAACAGCATGTTTAAGTCCGGTGGGACAGAACACTTTTTTGCTGAAAAACAGGACTGTTTTTCGATTTTGCATTTTGACAGAAGACGGAAATGTCTCATCTGTGGAACCTATGAATATAGGACTTGGAAATTCACGGCTACGGTGAATCTACAGAATGTAATTTTGCTCTCAATAGATGAATGAAATTACGCTTTTTTCTCTTTGGAAAAAAAAAAGTAACATAATTAAAGTTAACTTCGAGACAAAGTTTTGTGAAAAGGGAAAATATGTAATGCTCCCTATTATATGGAATAAAAAGAAGAAGAAGAACTAAAAAGATGAATATGAAAAATGAAATAATAACAATGATAAGGAAATACATATAAAATAATAATATAATAATAAAAGTAATGATAAAATAAGAAGTAATAAAAAACAACTTTTAAACCTAATATTCACTAACAAAAAGGAATTAAAATAAAATAAAATAGCGACAAGTGGAGTTGCAGAGGGAATTTATACAATGAAAATAACCCTATTTGAAAAGAATTTGAGGAAGTAGTGAGACATCATTCCCTAATGGGACTTGAGTTCCATGTTGAGAATATTGGAAGGTAAAGGGGTTGTTAGTTTTAGATCAAGGCGTTTGGTTAGGAAGAGAGCCATCCCCCAAATTTGAGATGCTCATATATGTTATTGTTGCATACTATTGCTTGGTTGGGGTTAATAGATGCAATTGTTGCAAATCTTTAACAAGTCAAGTTATTTGTTATATATGTCAAGTAAATTATCCATCCTCATTTTCTTTTTAGTTGCGTGTAAGTATTTTGTTATATATATTTAGTCCTTGTATTTAAATTATTATATAGATGTTTGTACCTTATTATTTAACAACTAGTTAAATATATAAAATAAGATTATCTTTATAACTATATTGTTTAAACTCTTAAAATGAAATTCTTAATTTTGTTTCTACCTAATTAAACTCGTGATTAACCCCAAAAGGTGTCCTAAAAATCCATATTTTATGTTTTCCACTTATATAATATAAATACCAGAATGATAAAAAAATTATATCCAGTTTAGATCCACATAAATATAGATTACACAAACCTGATATCACCTTATTACAACTCCTCCCCTTGACAAATGGATGGCTTGTGAACTTAATTACATATCCTTAGGTAAATGAGATTAGAGCATGAACCCTTTAATCGTTAACATGCTTGTTTGTACTTATTTTAGTATAGTTTCGTATGCCACTCTCTTTTTTAAATATAACATGTGGGGGTAATGAGCCATCAAGCTATCTTCAATCCAATCTAACCCATTATTGTATGACCTCTCTCACCATGGAGTACGCGTCATTTGTGACCAACAACCTACTTTTAATATATATGTGTGTGTGGGGGGGGGGGGGGGGGGT
>LPNX010571286.1:0-15095 GCA_001517045.1 Pseudotsuga menziesii
ACTGTCAACCCAAAATAAAAAGATGCTTTATTCCTTAAATTATGTGTGACTCTTAGCCAAATTCTTACCCATGATCACTCAAGTTGTCATTTTCAACCACAATATTCCTTCTATCATGGTTCCTTCCATCGCAACTACTTCTCATTGAAACTTTCCCTTATGTTGCGAACATCTTACTTCGCAGATTCCCGTCTACTGCTACTTATTTTTTCATCACTCTTCCTCATTTGGGTGGCGAATCTAGTTCCTGTTAGAAAGAAGAACAGGGGAATAAGAATTTTTATTGACTTCAAAAACTTGGATAGAGTTTCCTTGAAGGATCATTACCCTCTTCCCAAAATGGACCATATCTTGCAGAGAGTAGTGGGTTATTAGAGGATCTCCATGTTGGATGGTTTCTTAGGCTATAACCAGATTGTGGTTCATATAGATGACTAAGAGAATATGACTTTCACCACTCCTTGGGGCACCTTCATGTACGCTAAAATTTTGTATGGCCTGATGAACATGGGTGCAATGTTCCAGCGGGCCATGGACATATCATTCGTCAGTGAAAAGGATAAAATCCTGCTTATTTATCTGGAGGACATCACTATTTTCTCCAATTCTAATGAATAACATGTCTCCCACCTGTTGATAATGTTCAAAAAGTACAGGAAATTTGGCATCTCTTTGAATCCTAAAAATTTGTTCTTTTCTATGAAGGAAGGAAACCTGCTTAGGAATATAATCTCTCAAGAAGGCATTAGGATAGATCTCAAGAGGGTCAAGGATATTAGCAAAATTGAGCTCCCTCGAAACAAAGCAGAGCTTCAATAGTTACTGGGAAAGGTAAATTTCCTTAGACGATTTATTGTTTCATTTGCTGAAATAGTCAAATACATAACTAACATACTATGAAAATACCAAGAGATCAGGTGGATGCTCAAAGCCAGGAAATCATTTGAGGTAATAAAGAAGGCCATATCCAAGGCACCTATCCTCACAAGCCGATATTTCTCCAAATATTTTCTCATCTTCTCATTTTCCTCCAAGCACAAAGTGGCAGGAGTGCTACTACAAAAGAACCATGAAGGATATGAGTAGCCCATCGTCTTCTACAACAATACTTTGAGGGATGCCCCCTTGAAGTATAACATCCTAGATAAGAAATCATATGATCTGGTGCAGGATCTTAAGTATTTTATAGTATACATCCTACATTCCCATTATATCCCACATTCCCACCAACGTTGTGAAAGACATCCTAACTCAACCAGATCCGGAGGTACAAAGGGGAAAATGGATTGCAATTTTTCTAAAGTACGATCTGGAAATGAAACCCACAAAGTTGGTAAAAGGCCAGGGGTTAGATAAAATTATGTCCTAGTCCAACTGTAATTGTCTCATCCTACATATGATCTCTGAGTTTTTAGCTAAAGAGTAGGAGCCTCAAAGATATTTGCCCCCCCCAATAGGTGAGTACTTTCTATCGTCACCATGGTACGATGATGTCATTTTTGTCCTGCAACATTTGCAAGCTTCGGAGGGTATGGATAAAACAAAATTCATATTCCTCAAACAGACATCGACAAGGTTTTGCATCCTAAACGAGAAGTTATATTGGAAAGAGCCCGTGGGAATTTTGCTGAATTGCATGGACGAGCACAAGGATTAGAAACTTACTGAGGAATTCCACGTAGGGTAATTTACTAGAGGGAATCACTAATAGAAAACAACAGTAAACAAAATCATGAGGGCGAGATTCTATTAGCCTGTGATATTCTTTGAAACCCATAAAAAAGTAGCGTCCTTCCATAAATGTCATATTTTTGAAGGTAGGAGAAAGTTGGTATCATTTCCCTTAAAGCCTATCTAGGTCAAAGCCCCTTTTTAGCAATGAGGACAAGATTTTATTGGGGATATCAATCCTCATTCTTTGGGGCTTCATAGATGGATCCTGACCACCACTAATTACTTCACAAAATGGATCGAGGCCATCCCCACAAGGTAAGCCACTGAAACAGTAATCATACAATTTTTGGAGGAGCATATCTTATCTAGGTTTGGTGTTCCTAGGAAAATAATTATTTATAATGCTTCATCTTTTAAGTCAAAGAAAATGATCGCCTTCTATTTTAAATATCAAATAAAGATGGGGCATTCCACCGCCTAGTAACCCCAAGGGAATGGAATGGATGAATACTCAAATAAGAGCCTCATGAGAATCATAAAGAAGCTGCTGCAAGAAAATAAGAAGGCTTGGCACACTAAATTGATCCATGCCTTCTGGGCTGACAGAATCAGCATAAAAAAATCTATAGGAACCTCACCATTATAGCTATTCTATGTCTCAGAAGTAATTTGTCCTATTTCCCTAAGCTTACTAGTGATGAGATTGTTGCAAGAAGAGGATTTTGAAACTCACCCCACCCAGAGGAGGATGTATCGATTAGTTGAGCTATAGCAGCAAAGGGAGCATATATCTAATAGGAAATAACTTTTCCAAGACAAGATGAAAGAAATTTTTGATAGAAGAACCAAGATCGACGATTTCTAGATAGGTGATGTGGTGTTACAATGGGATGCACCCCACAAGGGGAAAGGAAAAAATGGAAAATTTGATCACCTATGGAAAGTCCTGTACAATATCTCCACCTTTAGGGGAAATAATTCTTAGGTTTTGGAATAAATGGAAGGTGGTTTGGAATCTGGAACTCCGGTTGATGGGAGGCTCCTCAAACATTACTTTTTGTCAAAGAATTTAGTCCCATTATCATTTTATATACCATTTCCTTTTGTTTTAAGACATAATGCATGTGTGGATGGATCTTTGACAAGATTTAAAACCCAAGGTGAAGGAAGTACGATCTTCAAGAGACACCATCATTTAAGTTTGTTTTCCAGGTAAATTACAAGGAGCTGTAGGAGAGCTGGGGTGACCTAATGGATAAGACATGTGGCCTACATGGTTCTTTTCTACCTCGTAGGGAGGATAACATCCCCAAGTTGGAGCCGTTGTTAGCACCTAGCTCACACAAGTGCTAATATTTTGAAGGGATTCGGCATATGGGATTGGCCTCCTCCCAATATGGAAGGACAACCAATGGATAGGTTAAATGAAAGAACAAAGCCTGAAAAAATGTGACTAGACCCTATAGACCCTGAAAATGAATGACCTAAGCACGTAGCTAAGGCAGGTAGAAGGCGAGAAATTTTTTTCCAAAAGGGAAGGTGCATGGCCCATTTAAATATGAAGGGTTTTGAAATTCATGCCTTCCTTCAAAAGCTAATGGCCATGATCCTCCAACACTAGTGATCTACGGTGGGAGCATGATTGTCAGCAACAACATGCGTGGTGGTTAACTGGATGGAGTGTTGGGAAGGGGTATTAAGGACCATGCAAATGGACGACCAATATCTGATGCTGCACTTAATTCATGGTGCCAAAAGGTTTCACTTGGTGAAAGTTCATGGTGGTTAACAAAGGAGGCTAGCGTGACCCGTTTTAGGGTCCCGCATCTCCTAGTAGCCAATATTTGATACGATCCAGATCAATTATGTCGGGAAGATTCATTAGTGAAAGGTGGAGGGAGGTTAACTCAGGTGATGAACGCAAAATCACTTAAAGGGCCACAATAAGAAATGATAGATCTCCATGCAGATGATATCTATGGTTAGAAACAATGTCGTGCAATGCAAGGTTGTTGAAGGATAGGGATCTGCACGAAGGAGACACTCAGTTGTAGTATGGGCATGATTCAGTAAATTGGGTCACTCATTAAAAACTGAAACAGTTAAAAAGAGTTGGACGTCACCATCAGAGCATGAAAGCGTGCATCTCTCCTTATGCATTTTTGTTTTGGGTTCGTCCTGGCTACTGCACTATGAGGCTAATTTCAGGAAAAGAATCAGGGATAATAATTCCCCCTCGAGAAATCATCGAGATTTGAAATGATGATCTGGGATTTGATTCCCAATTTTTGTAACAGAATTGGGCTCTGTTTTAGGGTTGGTCCCGAGAGCCATGAGATTATAATTAAGACCTCAATTGATGAGGCAAGGGTTGGAATTTTCATTTAGAAATCATTTAGCTCTCATTTTATCTTTGTAACTCTCTTGAAAGTATTAATGAGAAATATTCTCTTGCGTTTCTGAGATTCATCATGGTGCTTGAATTCAGTCTGTTTTTCTTGTTCATCACTTTCATTTTTGTGTATTTCTGCTAATGCGCTCTAGATCAGTATACAAGGAATTCACTCTTAGCTAAGCGCTCTTCGTATCAAATGCTGCATTTATTATTGTGTTCTGGTAAATGGTTTGGAATTATTCTCCTATGATCTTCTGCAAAAACCAGGCTTTGCTTTCCATTCTACTAAAGGTGGCGTAAGAGATTCATCCACAGATAGGTGCCACTTGCTTCGTTGGGATTTTTATATCCTTCTTCCTTCATCACCCTTTCAATATGTTTGACTATTTGTGCTATTTACTTTGCCTCAAATTATAAAGGAAATTCCCTTTCTCATTTTTGTTGTAATACCCTTCATTGATTTATGATTTGACTACATTTCCTAATGTTTTTCTTGTATGTCTTGTTCTACCATTTTTTAAAACTATCAACGCCTTGTTACCTACAAAAATATATCCTTCTGTGAGTTATCCAAAGTTGTATGCATATGTGTTTCTTTCCTCTGTGACAAGAGAGAGCCCTCTATGACCATATTGGCTAGAATATGGTCTAAAGTTGGTTGAAATGGTTACCCCTGTGAGTTCCTACAACAACCATTGGAAGATTACAGGGTTCTAACACCTTCCATTAAAGATTTCACGCTAGATGGATATGAAAAATTACCGAAGGGTGGAATACTACAAAAGAATATCACAATGAAATTAACGGGCGAAGAGGATCTTTGGAAAGTGGTATTGAAGGGTCAACTATAGACTAAGGAAAAATAGAACTCAAAGGAGAAACTCAAGGAAATGTTTCCTCATCTCCTTCAAATCTTAAACTGATGGGAACTAAAATCCACCTACAATGGGGAAGGATTATCTAAAATGGATCTACATATTAGATATCGTGATTGGTAAATTTTGATCATCAACTTTTCACACATTTTGGGGGCCTGTTGTGCCCTGGCTCAACAGCCTTTAAAAAAAAAAAACATTATTTCATCTAACAAAATCCTATTTTGTTTCATGAAATGTTCGAATTTCAGAGTGCAAAATAAAGAAGAATTACGGCTACTGAAACAATGCCATTTTGCCAGCTATTGAATTGGGGAAATTCGTTGTTTTTAAAGCAACCTTTACAACTATAGAATACTTAAAAAAATCATCACTAATGAGTTATTATTTGTTTTTGGGTTTGCAATCAAAGGATAAATATTAATGATTTCTATATCCTTCGCCTTATCCTAAGCTAGAAACTAATCCAAAACATTACGAATTGATTTTGATGATTTTGTGATTATAATTATTACTAAAGTTGAAATATTATCAATGGTTGGTTCATAGTGATTTTGGTCAAAACCTAGAGGATGTAAGCCAAATGTGTTACAAGCCATTTCTGACATATCCTAAGTTCACAAACCATGGTTGACATTACCACAAATATATATGCCGATCATTATTATATGGTATGTTTTGCAAAGTCGATTCTTGATTTAATGGTTTGTAATTATGTTTTAGTATCCGCCACCTTTCAAGGGTAAGTCGAAGCTAAGGTATGGGGATATGCATTATTGTTCAACGTCAGATCAAAGCTATGTCATAGCCTCTACCCTGATCCATTTTCTGCAAAGTCGATATGCAATCATGACAAAGGTAATCAAACCTGTCCTTCGCGTTTAAGTCTGAGTACTTGTCCTCTGCCATGGATGCCTGTCAATTGGACACTTGTTCTGGGTACTGTGAAGGGTCATGTATCATTAACGTCGGTTGAATAATGATAAAATGATTTAACCAGGGTTTTATACCATCATTCCTTTATAATCAATAACCTCTTGCAGTGATGATGCTCCCGTCGATGCTGAAATTACAGGGGCGCACTTCGCGTTCTTTCATGGCTCATTTTCCTTATCAGGGGTCTAAGTTTCATGTTTCGTTCTTGCTCAGGATTTATCCCGGATACTCATTATCTGATTTTCTGTCGTTTGTCGAGCTATGGTATTTCTTTTCTGTGCGTTTACGTGCCTCGACACGGCCGTTCATGGTGCCTGTAGTGAGGGTAGAGCCGTGCGAAATGAAACTGCTAGACTCGGACCCTGAACTGTCAGCAAAAGTTCAGGCCATTGGGTGGATTCCATTCATCAGGAGGTTCTCTAATTGGAACCCCGAAGTTACAAGGGTTTTCGCTCTCTCCCTGGCCGATTATCAAGTTGAAGTGGGTGACCTTTGTTTCCGGGTTGATGAAAGATCATTGGCGCTTGCTACAGGTCTGTCACTAGAAGGTGAGCGATGGTTTAAATATAAACACATGGATATAATGGAGTGGCAGCAGCTGCTTAAAAACCCCTGCCAGGATGTTTCATTTCGAACCGGGGTAGCTCGCAAGTATTTCAAGAAAGAGTGGCGTCCTGTTCTTGACTTGATCCACCGATACCTCACCTGCAAAGGCTGCCTATCATCAGCATACGTATATCATCTCAGACTTATGTCTGTATTCATAGGTTTCCCACTGAAATTACCTTATTATCTTTTGCATAGTCCGTTTAAGATGTCTAATGCGATCAAAAGGGGTCCTAAAAATGTCAGTCACGGTCTCTTCCACCATGGTTTGGTCTGTATCTTAATCGACAGAGAGTTGTCGAAGTCGAACCGGTCTTGGGATGAATTCGTTGAGGCCAATGGTTTTTCCTCATTCTGTCATTGTATGTTCGACAATCTAGATGAGTGCAACAAGCACAAAGAGCTGAGTTCAGTTGCACTCTCTCCTTCATGTAAACCCTTGTCAAGCCCTGGCCATATGAGCCCTGAACCTTACAAAGATCCTATGCCTACTTCAGCAAGAAGTGCTGATACTCCGTCGGGTTTGAAATGCGTAAAGAAGTATCCCTCTCTGTCACCGATTACGCCACGCAACGATACAGATAAAATTCGTAATCGTGGCCGAGATAGACCAAAGGCCAAATCGACGGGTAGATTTACCAGGAGCATGGCAAGAGGGAATATTGCCAAAAACCCTGTGTCTGGTAATGCTCGTATTGATACTGTAGTGATTGATGATGAATCCGAAGACCTGCCTGTGAATGATCAGTCTGCCGAGCATGAGTTGAATTTGAACTTGGACCATGATAACCCTCCTTCGGTTGATAAAGAAGTTCAGGTAAATCCTGTCATGGGTCATACAACTGAAGAGAATCCCGTAGAGTTAGGCTCACCTGGTTCTTACTCCATTGATGGTATGATGCATCCTCTGTTCATTAAATATCTTTCAGACAAGATTCATAGAATCGAAGAGAGGGTAAAAGAAGTGGCAGCAAATCGTGATTCTATGAAGGCTGATAATGCTGAGTTAATCGAGAAAATGGTTTTCAATGATAAGCAGCTCTTACGCTTGAGAAATCATAAGAATAAGTTAATCAAACGAGTGCTTAAACTACAGTTCGAGAATGATAGAAATGAAGAGAAGCTTCGAGAGCTCAATGCTCAGATTGCACTCATGCAATTTAAGGGACGGCCACCAAAACCGTCAAGTGGTGTGAATATCCAGGTTTTTAATGCTCCAGTAAATTTGTAATGTTTTGGCGGTTCGTTTATTTTGATATCAGGTTTGAAGTTTTGATGATCAAGTTTTATTTATAGGTATTTGATTGATGTGAAATTATTTATTAATTATTTTATTTGTTTTTCTATTTTAATTACATTTTCATTATGTTTCTTTCTTTTATTGCATCGCAGGTAGTATGATGGATATCTTCCCTCCCCGATTTTGATGATTTCGGTTGAATGGATAATCCCTGTATATGTGGAAGTGAATCGATCTTGCAGGAACTATTTTCCAGGTGTCGTTACCTTATCTATGTCCTCGATCTCCTGTTATGGACTGAATGGTTCCGCGTATGCTGAAAAATGACATGTTCACACTTGTCATTTTTATGGAAATCAGTTAGGGATTTCAATTTTGATTATCTCCAGATCTTAGAAGGTTTTATTTTGGGGATATTAAAATGTATTTATAGGGCAGATAGCATAGTGCTAAAGGGGGTCGATAGTTTGGGAAAGGGAGGACAAGACCGCTGTTCGATCTATCTGTAACTCAAGATAGTTAACTGTCAGTAGCTACAGCATTTGAACTGGTGATATTTAATACATATATACGGTTTTTTACACTTTACATATGATTTATGATATCTTTCGGTTTTTTCACTCCTTTCTATATTATAAATGTTTGTGATAATTTCTTTGATGAATTGTGCAAATATTATTTATAAGCATCGACTGTTACTGTTTTTCGATTTGGTTGATATGCCATGTTTTGTAATTAATGATTGATATCATTGTTATATAATAGGTAACGATTTCTGTGTGGTTTCGATAGTGTTTAAATTTCTTTGAATATTATCAAATATTTTCATACAGTGTCCTTATCAGCATAAATCGATTACAGGTTAAATTTTCTATTGCTCCTGATCAGGATAGTGTGTAGATTAGGATAATATGTGTTTAAATTTTGATTGATTATATTATTCGGAAAAATCTATTTGAATCAGATCCTTTTTAGCAATTACAAACATTCAGATTATTTCTGTTGTAATTACTGTACACTGTGTATATTATACATCCCTATAGGGTATTAACTCTGTTAATTTTATCTATTCGTTCTTGTATTTAGAATTGACTTCTTCAAGCAGGTTAAATATAACAGTTTGTCATCTTGTAATATATAACATGAATTAACATTGGTAATCATAAGTTTAGGAATGATTAACAATCAGTAGCATTAGTTTCAACCTTTAGACTTTTCAAACTTCCAGGCTAACAGAGCCTTTAAACCTATTGGGAACAACCATCCCAAACAGCTTGGAGCCTAATCTAAGGATCCTGGTCTGGCTTGTCTCCCCCGTTGCGGGCTTAGTCAATTACGCCCATCAATAATGGCGCTAGAAGGAGGGCCAGCTTAAGCACATGGCTGATGAAAACAGCCCTGTAGACAAAATTAATCAGCCTATCACCCCTCAACTACAGCCAGGTACACAACCACGTTCATCGCGATTAAATGAAACCCCAGTAAGCGACTCTGTTCGAAATCTTATCTTTCAATTTGACTACAACGCTCCCCGCCGACTTGAAGAATTTGATCAATTCGAACATTCCATAGAAGAATCTCATAGAATTTTAACAAGGGCTTATTCGAATCTCACTGGGTGCCAGCCCACTGAATTACCTCTCCCACAGATCACCCGTCCTCGTACTCGTCATCCTAAATTTGTTTCGGGAGAACAAGAACAGTCTGTAGGTGCCATCCCCGATCTTCAAATATGACCATCTGTAATAGACACCAATCAACCTTCCTCTTCTGCAGGACCACTTGCTTCAGGAGGGTCTGGTCGACCACCATCACCGCCTCATTCTACTCCTTGTATTCTTCAAACACCACCACCACCACCTCCAAATCCAGGAAACATGGCAGGTGCAAACCCTCCAAAACCTAATGCTAATATGCCATGGCTAGCTCAGGATGCAGTGGCTATCCCCGACGTTCAACATCCTTTACCTAAACACCCTGAGAAATTACTGCCTAAGTTCAACCCTGAGTCGAAAGAGCCAGCAGAAGATCATGTCAAGAAATTTATATTGGCAGTTCGACTCCTTGATGTTGAACATGAAGATGTGGTCTGTCGGATTTTCCCTTATACATTTGAAGGAAAAGCATCGACGTGGTATTTTTCACTTACAGCTGGTTCCATTACTAGCTGGAACGAATTCGACCTTGCATTCATGAACAAGTTTGGAGATGACAAGACTCCGACAGTATTAGTATTAGAACTGTCTAAGATCCGCATGGAACCTAAGGAAAGGGTCAAAGATTTTAACCAGCGTTTTTTAACTCTAAGGAACAGAATCCCTGCCACTTCAAGGCCAACTGAGGATGTCACCGTTGAATTTTACACTTCAGCTCTACCTGGAAAAATAGCCATGTTTGTCAGACAAAAGGCTAAACTTACCCTCGTTGAAAATTTTGAAGAGGCAATTAAGGTAAAAAAAGATGTGACTGCCACAAATGCAAACCCCGGAGTAGATACCGATTCAGCATCTTCTTCTCGCAAGAAGACTGACAGCCCTACCAAAACTGTAGCAAGCTCTGAAAAGAAATGCCAAGATGCCTTAGATCTAGACAGCCTCCAAAGAGTTATCAAGAAACTGTCTAATGAAATCATTGATTTAAAAAAGGGTACTTCTGAAAACACCCCAAACAAAGAATTACCCAAACAATTCTTCAGGAGACCTTTTCAAAATCCAGCTGCAAAACAAACTCCACCCTCTGAAGCCAACAGCATTGAGGAACTCAATAGTTTCCTCAAATTAATAGTTTTAGATCTAGAAACATCTACTGAAAATGAAACTCAGTCCACCAGACAGAGTTCTCAAGATGACCAAAACACAGATGATAGCAATGACAAGAAACCACCCCATGTCATTAGTCATTTTTGGGACACCTCAAAATTGACTGATGATGAGGATGTGGTTGTTGTAAATGTAAATCAGCACTAGTACAACACCAGAAGTAAGAAGGATCAGCCCCCAGGTGAACCTTCTACAACTGCTGCAGATAATAATTCCCCTGTCAAAAATAAAGATCAGCCCGCAAATATTAAATCTGCCCATTCTCTCGATTTAGAATACGACCTGATTGAAGATTTAAAGAAAAGCAGAGCCAACATCTCGCTCTCTGAGCTTCTCAAGATACCCCTGATTCGAGATAAAGTGATGCAAGGAGTTTCCCCAAGTAAAACTGGTAAGACTCCTTCCAATCAAAATACTTCTGTCAATGCTAAGGATAGCTCAAATAAATCTTTAGTCAATGCATCATCCATAGGCAAGAAATCTGATTCTTCAACCTCGCCATTTTTACTTACATTCGAAATTTTTAATCGTAAAGTACATAACTGTATGATAGACTCAGGGGCCTCCAAGAATGTAATTCCTTACTCTGTATGTAAAAAACTTAATGCTGTCCCTAAACCTTGTGATACGAGTATTGTACAGCTTGATCGTTCAAATGTGAAAGTAATAGGTAAGTTGAAGCAAGTACTGATAAGGTTAGCTTCGAATCCCCAAGTTCACTTTATAATCGATATAATTGTTTCAGACATCCTAGAAGCATATGGTCTGTTTCTAAGCAGGGATTGGTCAGAAAAACTCAATGGATATTTCGCCACAGACTGGTCACATCTATGGATATCTCATAACGGCCACCCAAATAAGATCAGGATTGATCGAGAACGGTATATGAAACATACCGTAACCGAACTCGATGATTCAAATGAACCGGTTTTGTTAACTGATACCATTATGGGCAACTATATGGTTGACTCTTTCTTTGGTGATCTCAAAGTTGAGACTTCATCGGTTCAGGACTCAGGGCAGCAGTCTGAAATTATCCATTTTTCTCAAATCCCAAATGAAGTTCCAGTTCTAAACACTGTGCATACAGATCTGGATGATGATCTCTGGTCTCTTTACTTTGATGGTTCTAAGTCAAAGGAAGGGGCTGGGGCTGGTTGTTTACTAATCGACCCTCATGGAAGAATGTATTTCATTTCTTGCAGGCTAGAATTCAATTGCACTAATAATATTGCAGAATATGAAGTTCTCATACAAGGGCTGAAAAAAGCAATCGACTTGGGAGCTAAAGCTTTGGTAGTCTTAGGAGACTCAGAAATTATTGTTCGGCAGGTACGTAATACTATACATTGTATCGCCGGGAATCTAAGAAATTATCAAACAGTGGTATGGAATCTGCTATTATCATTTGAAGCCTTCAATATTAGTTCTATTCCACGATATTTAAATCAAGAGGCTGATTTGTTAGCTAATGTCGCTTCAAGATTAATTCCTTCTGAAGAAATTCTTGCTGATGCATTCTCGGTTGAATTGCTCTTCAGGCCATCTATACCTGACAACATAATCAATTGGAGAGTTTTCGATGATGATCAGCAGCTGATTGCTTTTCTAACAATGAAGGACACTTTCAAGGATGCGGTCATCGACGAAAGGACCCATGACGAAGACCTGTATAATTTTGCGGTAATCCATAAGCCTTGTTCAATTGAGCAATCTCTCGATCAGGTCAGCACTCTTCCCAGATTTGTGATTAAACTGGAAATTTTTTATGATTTAAAGGATAAATTCAAAGCTACAAGGAACTGTAAAACTAATAGTTCTTTCATGCAATCTGAAATTGTGAATCTAGGTACTGAAGCCAATCCCCAATGTGTTAACCTGGGCAGTACATGTATTGCTCAGGAAAAAACATCCCTCATTAAACTCTTCAATGAGTTCAAAGACATATTTGCATGGATGTATGACAACCTAAAAACATTTGATCCAAATATAATGCAACACGTCATACCCATGAAACAAGAGGCTAAACCTTTTCAACAGAAGTTGAGGAAAATGCATCCTAGCCTAGAACCAGCCGTTAAGAAAGAATTGAATAAACTCCTTGCAGCTAGAATAATTTTCCCAGTACGACATGCCCAATGGGTAGCAAACCTTGTCCTCATAAGAAAGAAGAATGGTGATATCAGGCTATGTATCGATTTCCGAAATATGAATAGGGTTTCTGAAAAAGACAACTATCCTGTCCCTCCAATGGAAAAAATCTTACAGCAGGTCTCCGGATCTGAAATGTTTTCATTTCTAGATGGTTTTTCAGGATACAACCAAGTGTTGGTATCCAAAGCAGACCGATTGAAAACAACTTTTAGAACTCCTTAGGGAACCTACGCCTATAGAAAAATGCCATTTGGTCTGATTAATTCCGGGGAAACGTTCCAAAGGGAAATGGACATTGCATTTAGGGGTCTGATTGGTAAATTTGTTGTCATTTATCTTGATGATGTTACTATCTTCTCAAAAGACAGAGCTGATCATTTAAGTCACCTCAGGAAAGTCTTTGAGCACCGCAGAAAATATGGAATTTTGCTAAATCCAAAGAAATCTGTTTTTACGGTAACCGAAGGTAAGTTACTGGGTTTTGTAGTATCTAAACAAGGCATTAATATTGACCCAGAACGCACCCATGCTATATCCCAGATTTCCATGCCACACTCGAAAACTTCGATGCAGTCTTTTCTTGGGAAGATCAATTTTGTTTCTAGATTCATTCCTGGGTTTACTGAAATTGTTAGGCCACTTCAAAAAATGATAAAAAAGGATGCTGATTTTAAATGGTCCATTGATGAGAAACAATCTTTCCATGACATATTAAAAGCTATCACTGAAGCTCCTACTCTAATTAGCCCATATTTTTCTAAACCTTTTATTTTGTATACATTTTCTTCTGATTCTTCATATGCTGCTGTTCTGACACAGAAGAACCAGGAAAATAATGAAGCTCCTATCGCCTTTACGAGTTCTAGTATGAACAGTGCAGAATTAAACTACCCATAAGTAGATAAGCAAGCTTTCGCTGTTTTCAAATCTGTTAAGCATTTTAGGCCTTACTTGCTGAAGTCCCACACCAAAGTCATTGTACCATATTTTGCAGTTAGACATCTCTTGGTACAAAAGGATCTTGGTGAAAAACAAGCACATTGGGTCACGGCACTTCAGGAATACGACTTGGAAATAAAACCTTTAAAAATTGTCACGGGACAAGGACTCTGCAAGCTAGCAGCTGGGTCTGCTGACAGTTCTGAATCTGATCTGCACTTCTTTAGTGAACCTGCTTTATTTGAAAGGGAAGTTTTTCTGATCTCTACTCCTTCCGACTCTTGGTATAATGATATTAAGTTCTTTTTATTGCATGGGAATACACCTGAACATTTGGACCCACGTAATAAAAGAGCTTTAAGATTTAGATCTTCTCCTTATCAGCTTATTGATAACATTTTGTTTAGAAAGAATTTCGAAGGATTTCTCCTTCGTTGTCTGGAAAGAAGTGAGGCTGATAATGTGTTATCTCAATTACATGCAGGACCAGCCGGAGGACACTTCAGCGGAGAAACCACCGCACATAAGATACTTAAAGCTGGTTACTACTGGCCCACATTGTTCAAAGACGCATATGCTTTTGCCAGGAAGTGTCAAGAGTGCCAAAAAGTAGGAGGCAGACTGAAGAAGGTAGCATTACCACTTCAGCCGGTCATAATCGAAGTCCCATTTCAGCAATGGGGTCTGGATATTGTGGGCCTGATCACACCGGCATCTTCTCAGCAGCATAAATATATCCTGACAGCCACAAATTACTTCACTAGATGGGTTGAAGCCATCCCCTTACGAGTAGTCAACTCGGAACAAGTGATATCTTTCCTTGATTCTTTTATTATCACTAGGTTCGGTGTTCCTGAATCTCTGATTTTTGACAATGCAACTTATTTTTCTTCTGTAAAATTAACTGAGTATGCATTGGAAAGAGGCATTAAGTTGAAATATTCAGCCAATTATTATCCTCAGGTTAATGGATTAGCCGAGTCTTCCAATAAAAACCTGATCAAGATTCTGAAACGTACGGTAGCTGATCATCATAGGAACTGGCATACTGCCTTATCAAATGCCCTGTGGGCTGACAGGGTAACTCCCAAAGCTGCTATAGGAAACTCTCCCTTTTTCCTGGTGTATGGTAAAGAAGCCATCTTACCCCCTCATTTGTTCTTACCCTCATTACAGCTTTCCCAGGCAGTGTAGGAGGTACCATGTTCTGCCATGGAACACCGAATTAACACCTTGCAGAAACTGGAGGAAGATATGGAGTTGGCTAGGAAAAAATTTGAAAAACACCAGTAGACTGTGAAGCGTTGGTTTGACCTCAAAAACTCAGTTAGTCGGGATTTGGAAGTAGGTAACCTAGTCTTGAGATGGGACAAGGAACACGAAGACAAAGGAAAACATACGAAGTTCCAATGCCTGTGGCTCGGACCATTTATTATTACAGAAAAACTTGGTCCTAG